>JAJJWW010007178.1:0-56137 GCA_023531295.1 Papaver armeniacum
GCGAGATAAACTCAGCTCGAAATATCAAATGTGTATAATATAAAAGTCTATATAGATATATGATAGACACATTTTTGTGTCTAATTTATTCTCAATATTGTGTATTGTTAGTGCTCGATTTTGTACTTATTTGATCATTTTATGTTTTTGTAGGTGTTTTTGGAGAAATAGGATTTTGCGGCAAAATTGGCTCGGAAAGTACCCCCGTAGAAAGTATTAAAGGCACCCATAAACGCGATAAAGGCACCCGTGAAGTTTTCACTATTTCTGACCTAAGGAATTACTCTTCGTACCCCCCTGATTGCTATTCGCACCCCAAGGATTGCTAATTGTAACCCTAATTGCTAAAGGAACACCGGAATAGGATAAGGGGAGGTCATCTTCTCCAAATTGAATTTCAAATTGGCGGGATTTTTTTTTTTAAAGCTGCGGATTTAGGGATGATGATTTGGACCAATTTCAAGGAGATTGAATCGCTGGTTTTCATGGGCTAGGCATGTTTTGGCAATACAATGCTGGTATGGATGTTTAGTTGGGCTGGATTGGGCTAGAACTCGAGTTGGATAGAAACAAAGGTGGAGTTATACACGGACCCGTATGAATTGGTTTTTGGTATTACTAGGGGAGACTAAAGGCGAGATATTATTTCCTAAGATGAGTTTCTATCTAAGGAAGATTTGGGGAGGAGTTGGAAAGATCAGAAACGCGTGAAACAAGTAAGGGAAGAAATTATTGCCGTGACTTCCACGAAAATAAAAGAAGAAATTTAATCGGGATTTTGAGGTTGTTGAAGTGTATAAAAGGCTTTGTCGAGTTCCAGAGGAGGGGATTGAAGTTAAGAATAAGTTAGGGGAAGTTTAGAACACCATAGAGCCGAGAAATCAAAGTTGCAGGAAACCGGGTTTTGCTGCTGCTGCTGAAGAACACGAAGAACATTAGACCCTTCAAAACAGTCTTTTATTCTACAACATATATCTACTATCGTTTCCTATAACAGTTCCTATTGCAACAAGTCTTTGTAACAGTCAGTTTGTAACGCCTATAAAACGTTGCGAATTGTCTGCTTTATTGGTTTCTCTTGTTTTTCACCCTTTTGAGCTATAAACACCTATTTTGAGCACGTGAATAATATGAGGAGCTAAACCCCTTAGGCGAGGCGACGAGAGGAAGCCGTTCTTCCAATTATTATGTGGTAATCTTTATTTTTAATGATTTTTGCAATTTTTTTTATGATTATTTGCACTGAACTGAAATCGAATATATGATTATGATTAAGTGTTTGTGTTCTCAATTGATGGGTCATGCTTAGGTTAAGTCTTTTGATGGTCCATGCTTTCGATTTACAACTATTGTTTTGAGAATCTACTTGTCTAGGCAAAAATATTAGAATCACTTTAAATGTAAAGAGTTGCATGAATATTGATTAGATTAAATCACATAAAAAATTGGAGATTGGTGGAATCCTGAGTCTCAGTGTTCTCCAAAACCTTGGTATCAACTTTAATTTAATTTGCAGTTTTATTAGAATTTTGAGTCTAAAATCGAATCTCTACAAGTCTGAGAAACGAACTTTTGTTACCACTTTCTACAACACATCAAGTCTGAGGCACGGGTTCAGCTTACTAATCCACGGGTTTTCCTAAACTCGGTGATCTGATGGGGGATGCAATTGGTGTGTGCAACTGTGTTTTATTTTTTTTATAATAAATAAATAAGTAACCAAATAAAAGAAAATTACAAGTCCAAAAGAAAATAAAGAAACTAATAAATAAAAGTCCAAAAATAATATCTCTGGTTGTTTTTTTTTTTTTTGGCAAGTTCAACTTTTTACTTATAGCTTCGAGTCAATCCTGCACAACAAAAACAAAAACAAAAATACCAAAGACGTAAAATAGAACAAAAAATACAAAAAAATAAATAATAAAAATACAAAAGCTAAAAATACAATTTTATGAGGTGACTAATCATTTCTTAGTCTGGCTGAAGACGTTAAACTTAGCACTTCTTGGGAGGTAACCCATGCTCACGCAACACGGTAATATCTTTCCTTAACTCTTTTACTTCAAATGGTAACAGTTTCTCCTTGTTCATGCTTTTAATTTCATCTTTAGAACATTGAAGACAATGTTAGATTTAAGTTTGGGGGTATGGGAGAAACATTTTAGTTGCATTGTTAAACTCCAGAGCCTAGAAATTAATGCTTATTAAGGATGGCACTAACCAATCTAAGTGGATGGAAGCATCTTGGTTGTAGGAGTTGAGGAACCAATCCGATTAGATGGAAACATCTAAAGAGTCTATTCATAAAAGCACAGAGCTCAGGTGTTAGAATTTAAAAAAAAAAAAACATGGTAGTTTCACCATATCTCGTTGAATCCTTTTCACTTCTATTTTTATTTTGTTTTCTTTAAAATATGTTTCTCTAAGTGATTAGGTGGGGCTCACGATTCAAGTTGTTACCACTGCTAGGGTGAAAGAGTGATTGAGATACAAAAAAAAAAGAATTATTATGTGGTAAAATTAAAAAAAAAGAACAAAAAATGAAATTGAGACCAGACCGTCAGACCAACCGGAATAAATTCAATAAAGTCGACCACTGGAACCCTTGTATATGCCAGTTGAGTTGACCTAGAGTTAGGATTATCGACCACTGGTTCCCTTGTATATGCCAGTGTGTTGATATTAGTCCGAACCAAGTATCTCGATCCATTAGGATAGGTTTATTTTGGCAGTGGCCTTCAGACAGATATGGGAAACACCGTTCACCTTAGTCAACATCAAAACCATCTATGTTTTTCTATATCCATTTCTTAATCTATCCATGTGATTGGTTGACTCCGGTTATGATGTCCAGAAACTATCTGAGTAGAGCTCTGTGACTTATATATGAATTTTAGTATGCTTGAGTGCAAACTCGTGTACATCAATTGGAATTTTGCATCAGGGTACTTCCTCCTGTAGTCAATAAGTATGCCAACCAAGGAGATTCTTTAGTGCCTTCCAAGGTTCTGCGTAAATAGCTAGGGTCTGGAGTAAAGGTTTTGTGGTTATATCTCTTGTAAGCCCTCCCGAGACTATAACTCGGCCACTAGGGCCACCTAGGGGTTTAAAGGCTTGTTGCATACGCTAAATGTAATCGACGATGCCTGCGACAGTGAGTTAGGATTTTATTTTCTATTTTAGTTTTGCTCGAGGACTAGCAAATAATAAGTCTGGGGGTATTTGATAGACACATTTTTGTGTCTAATTTGTTCTCAATACTGTGTATTGTTAGTGCTCGATTTTGTACTTATTTGATCATTTTATGTTTTTGTAGGTGTTTTTGGAGAAATAGGCTTTTGCGACAAAATTGGCTCGGAAAGTACCCCCGTAGAAAGTATTAAAGGCACCCCAGAAACGCGATAAAGGCACCCCAGAAGTTTTCACTATTTACAGCCCAATGAATTACTCTTTGTACCCCACAAATTGTTATTCGCACCCCAAGGATTGCTAATTGTAACCCTAATTGCTAAAGGGACACCAGAACAGGATAAGGGGAGGTCATCTTCTCCAAATTGAATTTCAAATTGGCGGAAAATTTTTTGTTTAAGCTGCGAATTTAGGGATGATGATTTGGACCAGTTTCAAGGAGATTGAATCGCTGGTTTTCATGGGCTAGGCATGTTTTGGAAATACAATCTTTGGTATGGATGTTTAGTTGGGCTGGATTGGTCTAGAACTCGAGTTGGATAGAAACAGAGGTGGAGTTATACACGGACCTCTGTATGAATTGGTTTTTGGTATTACGGGGGAGACTAAAGGCGAGATATTATTTCCTAAGATGAGTTTCTATCTAAGGAAGATTTGGGGAGGAGTTGGAAAGATCAGAAACGCGTGAAAAAAGTAAGGGAAGAAATTATTGTCGTGACTTCCACGAAAGGAAAAGAAGAAATTTAATCGGGATTTTGAGGTTGCTGAAGTGTATAAAAGGCTTTGTCGAGTTCTAGAGGAGGGGATTGAAGTTAAGAAGAAGTTAGGGGAAGTTTAGAACACCATAGAGCCGAGAAATCAAAGTTGCAGGAAATCGGGTTTTTTTTCTGTTTCTTTGAAGAACACGAAGAACATTAGACCCTTCAAAACAGTCTTTTATTCTACAACATATATCTACTATCGTTTCCTGTAACAATTCCTATTGCAACAAGTCTTTGTAACAGTCAGTTTGTAACGCCTATAAAACGTTGCGAACTGTCTGCTTTATTGGTTTCTCTTGTTTTTCACCCTTTTGAGCTATGAACACCTATTTTGAGCATGTGAATAATATGAGGAGCTAAACCCCTTAGCTGAGGCGACGGAGGAAGCCGTTCTTCCAATTATTATGTGGTAATCTTTATTTTTAATGATTTTTGCAATTTCTTTTATGATTATTTGCACTGAACTGAAATCAAATATATGATTCTGATTAAGTGGTTGTGTTCTCAATTGATGGGTCATGCTTAGGTTAAGTCTTTTGATGGTCCATGCTTTCGATTTACAACTATTGTTTTGAGAATCTACTTGTCTAGGCAAAAATATTAGAATCACTTTAAATGTAAAGAGTTGCATGAATATTGATTAGATTAAATCACATAAAAAATTGGAGATTGGTGGAATCCTGAGTCTCAGTGTTCTCAAAAACCTTGGTATCAACTTTAATTTAATTTGCAGTTTTATTAGAATTTTGAGTCTAAAATCGAATCTCTACAAGTCTGAGAAACGAACTTTTGTTACCACTTTCTACAACACATCAATATACGACTTAGTCTCTTTTGGAGGGATGGATACTCAGCACCATAAGATAACCACCAACTTACAGGATCACCATGTTGAGCTGCAATACGTGTTGATGATGATCCAAATTGACCTTGCATCATTCGCATTCTTCCTGCCTACAAAGAAAAGTACAATTGTTACTAGAAATTCAAATTACTTAATTATACATATTTGGAGATAATATTAGTAATTTTGTACCTCTATCATGCATTGTGCTTGTTCTTGCGGGCCACTAACCATTTTTGATATAACTTCAGTAAGACAAATTTGCGGCTCAGAAATATCATTATTGATCAGATTAGTTGCTGAGTTAAAGATGTAATAAAGATTCAAACACCTATGTAAAGAATATAAACATGACTATCGAATTATACACATTTCTTATACTAACAATAATCAAATAAAATGGTAGCATTAGATATAGGTCATCTATTAGTTGGACAAAATTTAAAAATTAACAGGTCATCTATTTAGGACGTGGGGAGTATTAAAAATTAAAATACCTTTGTAACAACGCGTTTTTAGACTCGTTAAAACGTTTTCACGCACGTCATAACCGTTACATAGAAATTCAAATCAATAATTTTTTTATTTCCTATGTAATCGTTATAACGCCCGTTATTTTCAAAACGTCCAAAAAACGCGTTTTTTGATTATATAACGCGTTTTTGGCCCAAAACGTGCTCACACCTGAGAAAACACATTATAACAGTCACACCTAGTGTCCGTAACCTGAGCCGTGACCCGTTTTTCAAACCTTGGTTGAGACTTATTCATCATGACGAAATAGCAATTGGTTGATCTTTTACGTAACAAACGACAAGAGAAGGATCAGTTGGTCCCACTTAACAACTTGATACTTTTCCGTCTTGCGATCGACAAAAATTAAATTAAAAGTAAAATTAAAATGCAAAAAACAATTTGTACGTCGGTCTACGTTCGTTGTTTATTTGTCGTCCACTTATTGGCAAAGTCTGTTTCACCATAAACAAGAATTGTATGATGCACATTTAGGTGATATGTCCATTTTAAGATGAGATCAGTAGAGTGTGTATATATTAAGGATACAAATACCCATTTTCATTAAGTTTGATTTTTCCTTGTAAGTCTTGGTGCTATTAATGTTAATTAAATCAGTCATTAAATTTTAGTATTGCTGATATAAGTTTGAGAAATTGGGTCAATTGCCCAAATATTTTTAAAACATGGTTCTAATGGATGAGTTTAACTTAGTATGGGTGAAATGGACATCAAAAAAATAGCAAGAATGAATCTGGATTCATCCTGGCTTAAACTTAGAAAATAACGAGGGTGAAACTGGATGCATCCTGATGTAAATTAAAAATAAGGAAAAATATTTAAAAATGGTAAGATGAAAGTGTTTAATATTATTTTCCATTTAAACAGTATTAAATTTTACGTATCTTTTTCACCCAGAAATTATCGTTATTGGGTTAATTAACCAATATTGGGTAATGTTAATTGAATCAGTCATTAAATTTTAGTGTTTTTCAACTGGATTAATAAAACAAACTAAGTTTTTATCAACTGGATAAAAAGGAGGATAACTTGTTAAAACAAACGGAAATTTTACTTGGGGGTGACTTTGGGTTTTTAGGGGTTTCGGTTTATTTTCTTTAAAAAGGTAGTGAAAAAAAGGAGGATAACATGCTTGTTCGAATATGTTATAGTCGTCGGTACTAGGTGCCAAAATGAACATGAATGTTTCGCCAAAAACATAAATTTTTGTTTTTCTCATGGCAACTAGATTAGGAATAAAATTTAAAAACTGTACGAAGTTTATTGGATGGATAAGATAAGGATGATAGTACTTAATTCATGATAGTACTTAATTGGTTTCTTATTATTTCCACTCATTGAGCCACCATTGACTTTACTGTGGACATCAACATATCATATTCCTTTTATTTTATCCATCTTATCTTTTCCATCAAACACTTACAGAAAATGGTAGATTTTTTTTTTGATAAGAAGAGGGAATATATTAATTAAGCAATATAGTACAACAATTCTATAATTTCATTTTTTCTAATAACATTAGAAAGGATACTTTCTTTCTGAATTTGTTCTTTGCATATGCTTCGAGACGTATTGTAGTCTTTTTATTCTTGCTTCTTTTGCTATTGAATCCATTTCTTTGAATTATAGTCTCTATTGATGAATTTTAGTCTAGCTTGAGGAAGTTTTTCAAGAATGGATATTGCTTCTTCTATTGTATTCTCTGCTGTCCAGTCGACTGTCGTATTTTTGTTGTTAATGCAGTCTGATAAGGTCTTACAATCCGTAGCAATAATAATGATAGAAAGAATATTGTTTTCTAGCCATTTTAATGCCTTTACAATCGCTTTTGATTCTCGCGTGTAAAGCCGAAGATGCCCGATCCGAACCCGCGTAAATATGCAAAAAGCTTCTTGTTCTACAAGAGAAAAGAATGAAAGCATAGCCCATAGTGAAATTTTCTTTGTTAAAGGAGGCATCTGAGAAAATTATCCAGTCTGATGTGAAATTGTTCCATTTATTAGTAGGAACTCCTTTATTTCGATTTGCTCCCTATAAAATTTCCTTGTTGATGTTTGGTCTTGTATAAACTTCTTAATTTGTTGGATTAGAGAATATGGGTTTGGTCTCATTTTCTGAAATAGGACTTCACATCTATATTTCCAAAGAAACCACGTGACCGTTGTTATTTGTTCACAAATATTGGAGTAATTATTATTAGAAGTCCCGTTCTCAACCCACTCCACAATAGAATCGTATTGATTTGTGTGTTGATCGTATCCATTGTGACCAAACCAAATAGCTCTAGCGAAAGGGCATTTTCGAAAAGATGATCTTCTCGTTTCCGCCTCTTGCATATTACATGTGGGGCACTCGAGGATATATCCGAATTGTGAGTCGCTAATCTGCTATTTGTTGGAAGCGCTTTTGGATCGGGTTTCCAAATAAATAGTCGAATTCTAGGAATTGACTTCAAACTCCAAATGTTGTTCCATGGAAAGATGATATCTTCTTTATCATTATTATTTTGGTGATCGAAAGTTGTATATGTTTTTAATCAGTAAACTCTCCCGAATTATGGTGTTCCCATCTGATTCTGTCTCTACTTTCTTTATTTGGGGAGATTGTTAATATTTTTTCTTTTATTTTTGGCAGGAAATAGGCATCGATTTTTCCAATGTCCCAGTCCCCATTAGAATTAAGAAGCTCATGGACCTTTTGAGGTAATTGGTCTTCCCTGTTATTTGGTGGAGTTAAGGAATTTATACTAGGTATCCATTTGTCTTCCCAAATTCTTGTACTTTCTCCATTTTTCACTTGCCACCTGTAATTTCCTTTTAGTATATTGAGACCCTTTTGAATGCTTGTCCATATCCACGAGAGTTCATAATTTCTTGTCGGTTGAAAAGGATTCGATCCATGAAAATACTTCACGCTAATGAGTTTCACCCATAATTGTTCTTTTTTCGATATCACTCTACTAGCTAATTTTGTTAAGAGAGCAATATTGAAATTATGGGGATTCTTAATTCCTAATCCACCTTTCGATTTTGGCTTGCACATGCCTCTCCACGCTTTAATATATCCACCTTTTGATTTTGACTTATCTTTGTTCCACCAAAAATCTCTCTGGATTTTATCTAATTTATCTAGAGTATCTTTTGGAAGAGCAAGTATCTGCATTTGGTAAGTTGGATAAGATTGAAGTATTGATTGTATTAAGACTGTTCTCCCTGCTTGAGAAAGCAATTTAGATTTCCACAAAAAATGGTAGATAGACTTTGCCCGTCTTGCACCCCCAACCTACCTGAATCCCATCCCAACTTCACAAATCAAATTTATATATATATATATCTTTTTAAACTGGGTAAGCAAAACCCACCCCATATCATCTTAAATTCCCACACCCACAAAACTAATCAGGTTTTTTTGCAACCCATCCTATTACGAGCATCTCCAATGCTAGAGGTGAAGGTCTTAAAAAGACATGACACCCATGATTTAGCACTTTTCTAACCAAAAATTTATCTCAACCGTTAGGACCAAGGTTAATAAAAAATCATGACATGGCTGCCATTTCATAGGAAAGGGTAAAGGAGAAAGTCATATCTTCATTTTCTCTATGACCCAAGGTCTATTGACACATCATCAATTCTTTATTCCAAAATTAATTTCTCTCAAAATTTTAGGATAGTAATACCTTGGCAGTGGAGATGAAATTTTAGGTAGAAAGCATAAATTTTATTTGTTTTAACCATATATGAATGACCCACGACAAAAAGGTATTAATAAGACCTCCACCTAGGATTACCTTCACCCCTAGCATTGGAGATGCTCTAATTAAGATTCAAAAATCGATTTTTATACCTTAGTCGTACTTTGCTAAAAGAAGAGTTATTTTGTAAAAGGGTCGTATCTTTTATGTGTAATTAGGGTCTGGGTTATAAAAGATGCAGTTGATGTGAAAGGGTCGTCGACTAACCAAAGACCGTTTGAAAAATGTTTTTTTATTTTGCAAAACGCCTAGACCATAAGTCGACTAGTGTTGAAAGCTTGAATATCTTTGCAACATTTTAGCTTTAGTCCTTTCCCATCTGACTGTGGATTTTCCTTCTTCTCCCATGAAGGCTTTAAGTGAAAACCACACCCATACATAACAAAAGCTTGTAGCATCGAAAGAATTCAGCCCATGAGTTTAAGAATCACCCATCATAATTCACAAAATTACTTGGAAACCTGATAATCAAGTAGTAACAGATATTAAAAAAAAAAAAAAAACAATAGCAGAACAAACAGTTGGATAAAAATAGTTAAGAATTAATCCAAGATGATGTGCAAGTTAGATCAAAATTGAGAGTACAATCAAGGTCGATAAACATCGGAAATTTGGGTTTGAGAAAAGAAGAATTAATTAGAGACAGAGAGAAGAGAGGTGCAATCTTTCCAAAAACACCCGTAGGTCTCATAATGGGGATATCTTCTTTTTATTTTTCCGTGTAAAGGATTAGATCAATCCTTAGTATATTTAGTCTGCAACTGGTTCAATTTATATAAACTCTCAATGTTCGTCACTAACCAATGGAAATCACCTTCTCTTTCATGAAAGTTGGAGATGACATGGCGGATGAAATTGAACTCATTGCCAGGCATTTAGCTTTATGCAAATGGATGAAATTTCCTAATCTCACCAACAAATTTAACATGCATTTTCTCTATTGCACCATTATATCGTCCTTCAAATGTTCGATGAAATGTATGTGTAACTGGGTTAAGTGTTAAACTGGTGTTAAGATATAAAGTCATATTCTTGTTTAACAAGGGTGTTTGTAAAAAGTCAGACGGTCAAAGTTAGTCTACGACCCTATCGCATCAACCGCATCTTCTACGACCCAGACCCTAATTACACACACAAAATACGACCCTTATACAAAATAACTCTAAAAGATATACTAGTGTGGACAATAAAATTGAAAAAAAAAAATGTCCATCAACTCAGAATTATTGAATTTGAGGATAACTTATCCAGCAAATACCTAACTAGTATAAAAAATATCAATGAAGGACTAGGATCTATCGACAACGACCGGTTTTCAAAAGATAAACGGTTAGGTTATACATTTTGGATTGTACTCATTTTTGGAAGGAATGTAATAGAAAACATATCATCAAAAGGTTAGCTTCAAATTTATTCTCATTTGAGTTTTATAAAAAAAATTGTGCCGAAATTATGAGATACTTTGAGGTAAAAGATTTATCTTTCCAGTAGCTTGGGACAAAATGCATGACTCAGACCCCTCCTTAAATCTCCAACTGAAGCTCATATCAACATCGAAACCCTAACGAAATGGAATAAGGTAACCTTCGACCATTTGCCTACTCTAATTAAAAAATCTACCTCCAAAATCAAGCAGGCACAACACCAATGTGCTACGCAGACGGGCCCAGCGCTGGACCATTGGCTCCTCCAAGAAAAATAGCTTCGCATAGATCACCTCACCCTACTAGACTGCCATGCAACCTACTGGCAACAAAGATCTAGAATACACTGGTTGCAATCGGGAGATCGAAACACAACATTCTTTCACACCAAGGCTAAAACTTATCGAAGCTACAACAACATCCAACAACTCCAAGATCAACAAAATAATTGGATCCATGATAAGGACGTAATCATCAAAATTATGCTAGATCACTTCACCGATCAATATACAACACCAAGTACAAGAATTGATGACCAGTTGTTTGAAGACATTACCCCGAGGCTAACCCCTCAACAATGTTCTCTTCTTACTTCAGAGGTAACCCCCGAGGAAATCAAAAAAGCGCTCTTTTCCATCGGCTCCGAACGTGCCCCAGGACCAGACGACTACACTAACAGGTTCTTCAAAGTTTTCTGGGAAACAACCCGGACGCAGCTAATTGATATGGTACGTAGATTTTTTAACTCCCTTAACATACACCCACTCATGAACCACACTAACCTCACCCTTATCCCGAAAGTAGATCACCCTTCTAAACCCTCTCAATACATACCAATAGGACTATGCAATGTCACCTACAAAATTATCTCAAAAATCTTAGTCAACCGCTTAAGACCTCTTCTCCCCTTCCTCGTAAGCCCCTACCAGATTGCCTTTGTGCCCCAAAGATTTATTCATGACAACATAGCAATCGCCGGTGAGCTTTTCCATTATATCAAATCCTCTATCCGAACCAAGGACCCAAAAGTGGCTCTCAAGCTTGACATACAAAAAGCTTATGACTCTTTAGATTGGGGATTCATCAAACGAGCTTTTACCAAAATGGGTTTCCCACAACTTTTTGTGGACTACATCATGCTATGCATCACCACAGAAACATACTCAATCAACATCAACGACACTCCGCACGGGTACACCACCCCCACTAGAGGAATTAGGCAAGGTGATCCCCTCTCTTCTTATATCTTTATTATATGTGCGGAAATCCTCTTAACAAATTTGGGAAACCTAGAAGCGCAAAAAAAAAAGGTCGAGGGACTGCGCATTTCTCAAAACGCCCCCTCCTCCCCCCCCCCCCAAATACTGCATCTCATGTACGCGAATGATCTGCTAATAACATATAAAGCAACAACAGAGGGCACAAACCATCTCAAGCACTTATTGCAAGCTTAAAGTACCTCAGCAGGTCAACATATCAATACCTCAAAATCAACAATAATCCATCACCCAAATCTCGAACAACATCAAGTAATCGAACTTCAACAAACTTTCGGCATGCCAACAACATCAAACCCACCCACATACCTAGGAGTACAATTTAAACAAGGAAGAACATCTCAATATATTTTTGCCCCCCTTCTTCAGCGACTAGCTCGAAAAGCAAAAGGATGGATGACGAAATGCCTAAATCAGGCAAGAAGATTAGTTCTCATTAAAACTTCTCTCACACCTACAACTAATCATCTTATGCAAACACAATTGCTTCCAACTCATATCCACCAAAAAATGGATCGCATAACTAGAGACTTCTTCTGGGGACACGACTCAACCATAAGGAAACTTCATCCAATAGGATTTGATAAACTCATCAAACCTAAATCAAAAGGAGGATTGGGAATTCGAAGCAGCAAAAAGCATAACAAGGCCCTCCTTATGAAGAGAATCTGGAACATACATGAGAAACCAAACTATATAGTGGCCTCGATGTACAACGAGAAATACCTTAAACATCAACTAATCCTCCAAAATATCCATCCTCCTCCCTCGTCCACAAGCCCCCTATAGAGGAATCTGGCTTCCCTCATACCAACCCTGAAAAAACATCTCTTTCACCAGATAGGAAACGACTCCACCATCCCAATCCAAGCAAACTAGATCCCTCAGTTCGAAAATAACATAGAACCAACACTTTGCTACCCCATACAATCAGTAGCTTATATCATTGACCCATTAACCCGGTCTTGGAACCACGAAAAACTGAGCATCCTCCCACCAAACACAGTGCAAAGAATCGTCAACCTTCAACTTCCATATGAGAACCAGCCGGATAGAATTATCTGTCCCTTCACAAAATCAGGAAAATACACGACGACTTCAGGATACAAATACCTAACAGACATTTCAGACCAATTGCAGCACAACCCACCACCCCCTCCAACCAATTTCCTATGGACGCTACCATGTCCACCAAAAGTACAACTTTTCTTGTGGAAAGCACTTAACGAGGGTTTACCAACCCTCCAACTACTCAATCACATCCGCCTCACCAACTCCAATATTTTCCCCCAATGCAATTTTGACCCTGAAACTGCAAAACATATCCTGTTACATTGTATGATCGCTTTGTATTCGTGGAACCTACTACTTCCCCAGATATCCACTCCACAGAGCACCCACCAAGGAATACCCACTTCAATAAACCCACAGACATCTATATCCCTACTTTTTATGGCTAAAATCGGTAACGAAACAACCACCACATTCTGCTTTCTCTTCTGGTCTCTTTGGCTAGCTAGAAATGACGTCGTATACAACCAAAAGCAAACGAACCCAATAAATATACTCCAAATGGCTACCCGCATACAACAGGAATACACCTGGGCTCAACAGAACCTCCCACCGGTGCTACCAGGAATGCAATCTTCTACAAACATTATGCATCAGATTCCCAAGTCAATCACAATTTTAGTAGGATGGAGTAAAACCTACCCAGACTGGATCAAAATCAACACATTTATTTATTAATATAAATGAAACATTTATTAATGGAATTATACCTATTAGATTAATTAATGAAACATTTATTTCAGAATACTTGTCAATAGAATATTTATTAGTAAAAGTTAATAGGATATTAATAATATAAATCTTGGATTGAGGACATTTAATGTTTACTTGGAAATATAAATTCATTAGATTAATTAAGAGGACATTTATAATGAAAATTAATAAATCAATCATTATGAGCAATTAATGAGACACAAATTAATAAAACATTTATAATATTTTCAAACAAACCACAACCATTAATTTATGTTCTCCCTAGACAAATATGGACCTCAATTTATCTTGCCTAACTTGTCTAAACAGTGTCATGTATTCTAAGATAGTTTTCAAATGGTCTTATAACATAAGAGACGAACCTTAAAATAGATAATAACTACGATGATCAAGGTAAGATTCTGGATATCAAGAACTATTAGGTAAAAGATAGTCTCATTGGGCTTCAAGAATCCCTTAGTGAAGAATTCAAAAGTCGTAAGCTAATACAGTTTCACAAGGAAATCTAGGTCTTTAGAGTACGACTCTAGCCACAACTAGCACATAAAAGTGCAAGGATTGAGATTCTAGTATGCAGAGTGTCATCTATTTATGATGATGAACAAGGCTAGTTAGCTTATAATAAAACCTGTGTTTGTAAACTAGTTTCCATATTTACGAATTAATTAGACTCTAAGCTCAACTTCTAAATATAGATTGACCACACGTAAGCATGAAATAAGTTTTCCTTGAATTAAAAAGAAGAATGTGCACCCGCGTTTTTATGGTTATAATCCCTATGCACCAAATGAGTAGCCTAAGAACAATGGTTAACTTTTCCATGAAATATCATAACATCACAGAGATCAATAAATCTCAAAAACTAAATCAGTTCGTGAATTGTCCAAAATAGTTTGTGAACGAATTGTATTCTCGGAATTCAGGAACTTTTTTATATTTATAAGTTCGCGAACTGTCCAAATCAATTCATGTGCCAAGTTATAAAAACTGTGTAGGATAGGAAGTTTTAAATTCGACTATGAAAAATTATGATCGAGATGAAAAAAAAGTACGATAACCGGGTGTTGATGGTGGTTTTTAGCTTAGGGTTAAAATCGTAAAACCTTGCATATGATGTGACGTCACTCTGTAAGGAAACGGAGCCATGAGTGTTAACCTCTCTATTGGCATATTTATTGAGTCGTTCAATATATTTACATAAAATTTATCCAGACTGGCGCATGTAGCAACCATCTCAGATGTTCTGTAAATTTCGGCGCCTTGCCCATATTCACTTAATATAAGTTTCTTTGAATACTTTCTATGCTATGTTCCCTGGCTGAACCCTTAAGGTTGGTATGGCATGAAGATTTGTGATCACTCGCAACATAGTATCACGAATTTCCAAATATCAAGGATAAGGTCTTTGCATAAGGTATTCAATCGGAAAGCATGCTGCTCTCTGGCAATGAACTTAAAAGAACTATGTGTCAACACATAGAATTCAATCGATTACCCTGGCTAACTTGCAAAAGTTAGGGTTTTGTGCCTTGCGCGGTATATCAGACCTTGCTTGTTGAAATTTAAGCCTAGGCAAACTAGGTAATTAATCCGCTATGGATTAGTAGACGCAAAATCTTGCCCAGAATCAGAAAACAGGGAGCCGCAGGATAGGAGCACCAGAAAGGGAGGCGTGGCCATCCTTAGGCCAGCCGACGCCATTTGCCATTGGCCACGCCCCATCCTAAACCGGCCATCTTTCCCTCGACCAATCAGGTCGCCTTAAACTCGCCACGCGCACATAAGTTGTGGCTTATCCCATACTTGCTGGCCTATTTTTCCGTCGACCAATCAGGTCGCTCTAAAGCAGCCACACTCACGCCAGAAGTGTAGCCACGCCCATGCTTGGGCGGCCCCTCTCCTTCATACCGACCAATTAGGTCACTTTAAATGCGCCACGAGCACTAGAGGTGCGGCCGCGCCTCATGTTTGGCCGACCCCTTTTCTTGACCAATCAAGTCGCTCTAAACCCTCCACCATACATTAAAGGCCAAACGCACCCTGCCGCGCCACCATACTAACTGGCAAGCCAAACGCGCCCTGCCACAACAACACATTAATCGGCATGCCAACATGCCACTCTGCCGCCGTAACATGCCGCCAAGCCCTAAGACGCCAAAACCTAGCCTTGGCCACGCCGCCAAGCCCTAACTTTGGCCACGACGCCAAAACCTAGCCTTGGACACGCCTCGAAGCCCTAACTTTGGCCACGCCTCCAAGCCCTAGCTTTGGCCACGACGCAAAATCCAAGCCTTGGCCACGCACTAATTAGGGTTTCAACATGCCAAACCCTAATTTGGGCAAAATTGATACGCCAACCAAGCCAAATAACGTTTCCCAAAGCGGTGGGATCGATGTGGCAATAGGGCCAATGTTGCCAGAGCCATATTTGGGTCTAACACCAATATGCCAAAACAGCTGCCACGGCTACGCCGCTAGCATGTCTGTATGCCACGGCTACGCCAGGCGCCACTATGCTAATGGCGCCATTTTACTACACAACAAAGATATGGCCATAATCAACGACTACCCTTCCTCATGAGATGCAATCTCAGCCATCCAAGTTCGCCACTGAACTGACGGACTTGCGGCAAGTTCCAGGCAACCATCTAGTGGCCATGGCTACGCCAGACGCCACTTACACCACCGTGCCACTGGCATGCACGAGATATGCCAGTCATGTTGCAATGCCATTGGCGTACGCCAAAAACTCCATTATGACATTACCAGGCGCCAACAAAAGGTAGCCATAATCAATGACTACCCTTCTTCATGAGATGCAATCTCAGCCATTCAAGTTCGCCACCAAACTGACGGATTTGTGGTAAGTTTTAGGCTGCCAGCCAAGGCAATCCTAATAACATCACACGCTATTTTCCTATGGCAAGTCTCTTGACTTTGACTTGCCACACATAGCAACCTGCTACACATTTTCCACGAAAACACTCGAGACATCAAACATGTCACAAACTGGGGGATACTCATCAGGGTATTGGTCTGGCGGTTTACAACGTGCGGCGTGCAATACGCCCGTTATAAGAAAGTGTCATGAAGTGGGACAATTAGTGGTGATGAAAGTAACGGTGTAAACTAATTCACTTCCTTCATCATGGAAGCATAATGCCTGACGGTTACACGTTACTCTATTCTTCCACCACTCAATCGTTTCCATTTCATACGAGACCGTGGTACGTTTCAATATGACTTGTATAAATAGGTTTCACCTATTTACCACGAAACAACAAGTTTTATGTCGGCAACAATACAATATCCAGAAATCACCTGGTATCTTTCCATCCCGCTAGCCAGTTCCACTTTCAGATACAAGTCCTAAACAACCACACCATCATAATCAATAATTCTGGTCTCAACACTCTCTTCGCATCCCTCCCTAAGACCAACCATTCTCCTTCATTTTGTGACCGAAGCAAGCCTGGAACGACCATTTCTTGGTTTAGGCCAGGATTGTACAAATTGATCTCTCGAATCAAAAGTACTCCCGTGCAGTGCATTGTTTAGGGTTTAGATTCGTTTCTCATCCACACACCCGAAATTACCAAAATCAGCAGAAACGGTTTTCACTTACAAACAATTGGCGACCACAGTGGGGGATTAATATCTCGGTTGCAATACCAATTTCAAATTTCATTTTTCTTTTAATCCCAATTTCAAGATGGTAGAACTCAGGTCCGGATCAGCAACAAACCCTGAAAACACTAGCGTTGAAATTACTCTCGGTATTAACGTTCCTTCCAGTGGCATTAACACGCCACCTGTCAACACCAGCGGCGCGGAAAATATTCCTTCAGGTGTTACACCTCCGGTCACCAGAGACAGATCCGCTGCCGCCACCCCCAACGTTCCTTCAAGTGTGATACCTCCAATCGTCACCAGGGCCATTGCTAACCCGCTAGGACGAGAAACTGGGGGAGCCAGAGGAAGCCAATCCCATATTACCATTGCTGATTTGATGGAAATACAGGAAGTTCTCACTAGAGCTCAGACGGACATGGCTTCGACTCAGAAAGAGGTGCTTATTTTCCTCAAGACACTAACAAAGCGGCTACCACAAGCATCACACCAACCAGAGCCAATGAGGAACGCCTTCAATACTCCTGGCGCCAACAACTCAACGAGGCGCACCTTTGTTGATGAAGAGAATCATTCAGGAGCTCCAGCAGAGAGGAATCAACCATCCAATTTTGTCACACGAGAAGATTTATAACGACTTCTTCGAAACCGAGACAAAAGCGATTTTGCGGATATGCATCATCATCAACCCCCATATCCTCCTGAAGTGCAAAGAATTCCTCTTCTGAGAGGATACTCTTCTCCTCAATTTTCCCTGTATGACGGCACCAGAAATGCGCGTGAACATGTCTCTCGATTTCTGGAATCCTTGGGCGAGCACGAATACAATCATGTTCTCGGTTTGAAGGAGTTTTCAAAGTCACTTACCGGAAGAGCGTACACATGACACAACAACATTGCACCAAACAGCATATCCAACTGGGGTGACATGGTTACAGCTGTCTATAATAAGTACTTCTTTGTGTCTGAGCAAATTACCTTCTCAGATATAGGAAGGATGTTTCAATGAAACAATGAACATCCAAATGATTATGTCAAAAGATTAAGAATTCAAGCGCTGGATTGTCACGACCCAAATGTGACCAAACAACAATTAGTGGATTCTTGCATCAATGGCATGGTTCCCATCTACCGTGCCTTACTGGAGAATCTGCGATTCCAGATATTCTCTGAACTTCATGAGGCTGATAAACGGTCAGCCACAATAGTACCAACATTGTTAGAAAGAACCAGGCCAACCAAGGTTGAAGACGCACGTGAAACTCGAGGAAATAGACGCCTCATCAACAAGCAATATAACACTGGCCCCTCTGTGAGCGTGGTAAGTGAAAGAGGAAAAAGGAAGGCTCCAGCGACATAACAGCAACCCAAACGCGCAATGCCAACGCATCAGGTGGCTCCACCACGAAAGACCGCAGCTAAGGCTCCCACACAACATCAAGAAGCCAGGGAAAACACCTTAGATTTCCCATTCCCAATCGAAGTGATTGAACTCTTGGAAGCATGGATCCAAGATGACGCCATCAAGCTGCCTCCTATCAGACGCCCACCAACTGAAGCGGAAATGGCAAACCCTAAGTATTGCCGCTACCACAGGTTTGTCCATCACTCGACCAGTGACTGCAATAAATTAAAGTGTGTCTTCAAAGAAAAGGTGGAGGAAGGGGAACTTCAACTGGGCAATGAGGGAGTTCACAGAGATTCTCTTCCAGACATGAGTTGCATGCTCTCTGGGGACTCTGTTTACAAAACCGTGCAATCCATGATGTAGCATGTATGCGAAATTCTCTATTTCTCCAAGGCGCAACGTCAAGATATATTCGCAGCCCTTAACCACATTGTGTCGGGCAAGCGACTTTTTCCTATTGAAGAAACCACACCAGAATCCCAAGCTCTCTCAGGAAGCGGTGTTGGAAAATGCAACTGGGGACTGCTGACCACGGTTTATCTGAGGGGCGCCGAGCTTGATAGCACATTGATCGACGCGGCCTCTGACTTCAACATCATTACCATCAAGACTCTGAGAGCTGCGAAAATTTCGAAGCAGGAGGCTACCCTTTCCCCAATTGTAGTCAAAAACTTGGAAGGAGAAACAATAGACGCATATGGCTACATCGACCTTGAAATTAAGGTGGGAGATGCTCTAACACATGGAAAATTCCACATTGTCAAAGAACTCTCAAATTACGACATGATTCTGGGGCGCTCATGGGTACACGACAATAAAGCGAAATTAGGAGTATCCCCTCTGCCAGTGTCGATACCCGAAAGAATTTCCAACAAGCCATCCAACCCTGAAGATCACATATTGCCGTATCAACAACTTACCAAGGTAACTCAATTACCCGGAGAAAGCCCATCGACGTTTATCCGAAGATTCCGAACACAAGTAAGTCTTTTTGAACAACCCTTTCTGCACCCAATCACTTCTCCTCTCGTTCAAGCATGGGGACTCAGCCCAGTTATCAACCCAGGCGTCATTAAGAGATGTGAATGGGATACTAGGCCTTTCAAATGCTTTGTCAAAAATTTAGAAGCTGCCTCAGTCAAAGATAACGATCTCAAAAATCAAGTGGCGGTGCAACGCCCAAACCCGTTTCAAATTGGAGATATGGTAGTCAAGGTGACCACGTTTCAAGTTGGAGATGTAACAGTGAAGCTAGCCACTCAACCTGATTTGCTTAAATAAAGGGAAGACGAGCCATACCTGGTGGCAGATGTTATCTTGGGTGGTTACTGCAAGTTCATCAACGCCGACAAGCTAGAAGGCGTGACAATTCACTCGCGATGGCTCAAGCCCTTCAATACCTAAAACGTTGTGCTACCTTTTCCTCAAGAGTTTTCCTTTTAAGTATTTCCTTCAGTAATTTCCCTTTTCCCTGCAATATTTGTAATCCCTCCAAAATGATTGCACTGCTTGCATTCATAATTAGGGTTTCGATTTTAATTAAAAGCATCTTTATTTCAAAATATGTTTTCCTAAATCATCTCAAGGGAAAAGTATCCAGCAAACCCACAAAGTCATTACCCATCAGTTAAAAAAACAGAAAAAAATCAAACCCTACAAGAAATATCTTATTCGAAAAAAGAAAAAAAAATACCGAGGAAGGGAACGTGCAAGGAAGAAGATCATCGAGTGGCTGCACAGACACCTTCCTTTAAGAATATCTGGCTTCAACTTTTGCCCGACGAGGATTCTCTACTACTTGCGATGTGCTTCCTAGCTTGTGACGGCTCACACTTCTACATACCTAGGCGGCATGTCACAAATGTCCTGTGTAATTTGCGAGGGAAAATCCAATAAAAGGTTGGTCAAAATCCTTAATCATTGCTATTGTTTTTCCCTGTTTTGAGTTACTGTTTCCCACGGCATGCGAGGCGTTCCCATGGAAGTAGCTAAACGGAGAGAATGTGACGCGCCTACTAGCATTACTGCTGCGTCATTTATGTAATTTGTCTTCCCATCCGCTGAATCTCTTTGGAAGGGTGGAAGAACTTGTTTTTCGCAAAAGGGGTTTTAGGTCTCTTCCGGGAGATTTTATTCATTCAATCAAAGATGTGAAATTATCAAAGCAGCATAAATGAAAGAATATTACTTGGTGAAACATGGCTCCAGTCGCATGAACAAAAAGAAAAACTGAAGTATCAAAAACATCTACGATCTACGAAAAGATTGTTTTCCTTGCGGAAGGAAATCACAAAATAGAAAACCAGTTGTCAATGACAAGACACCTTGGTCAATGACGCCTCCATCGTAGCTTTTTCAAGCACTTGCCTCAAAGACCTTCTCCGACAAAGAAACATTCCATCCGAAGCTATCTCAAAGCATCTTGAACATCCCATCCGAATCCGTTTCGGCAGCAGCTTCAACAACCCATCCAGAAGTCGTTTCAGCAGCTGCTTCAACATCCCAGTCGGAGCCCGTTTCGATAGCAGTTCCAGCATATGTCCCCACAGCTTCTCCAATAACTCTAACATATGCTTCCACCGTCTCGCCATCTGCCTTGACAGCATTCTCAGCGATCGCTCCGACTTCCCCAACAATATTTTCGGCATCCACTTCAGAAGCTGCTTCAGTCTCGCAAACCACAGCCTCTTGCTCCGGTTCGTCCACCTCAGAATCGAGGATTATAATACCATTATGGACAGGATAATCAAACTGGCTTTTGTCTAGAATTTTCTTAGACTCAGTCTTTCGTCGTTTTAATCGAGAAGCGAATCGTTCAGCCCTGGCACTGGTTTGTGGAAAACATCCATCACGTGGGGATTTCCCGACGCGTTGGGATGCTTCATCATGTCTCCATTTTTCCTCCATGTCCATCGAAGCTATGAAAGCCTGGACACGCACCAGCATGATGCGTAAATGGGTGGGGACATGCCTTGTATAATCCCGCAAGCCTCACGGAACAAAGAATCGATTTTTTCTAATACCTCCTCATGTCAAGAAAACTTGGGTTTGTCGACTTCAAAGCTTTTCTCCAAAGAATCAGAGGTACGATCATCATCGGAAGATCCCATTATATGCTTAAAAAAAAAAAAACTTTACATTATGTCTGCATCGGCAATCTACATAAAGAAGAAGACAAAATGGAGAACTAGGAGAAGAGACACGAGACAATACCTATGAGGAGGATGGACGCAATTCTATGGTGATCTATTATAATGGAAGGTTCAAGATCGCCTCTTATATTGGGGAGGTTAATGAAGCCTGAGAAAGAAAATCCTTTTACCAGGCGTGTATTAAGGCTCTGAACGTGGAATACCAGCTGGATCTTGTATATACGGGATAATTAGGGTTTGGCGTCCGCGCCAGCATCCATCCCTGCCACTCCATGATCAAAGTAGTACCATCTCCGCACGTCTCGTGATTTAGCCAGCTCCACGAACCAAATTGCAATGCCATCTATGCCGATATTGAAACGTCATCTCTGCCAGGGTTGCAACGCCTTCCGCTTTTCCACGAACCAAAGCCACTGGCGCCTTCTTTTCCACTATGTGTTTGGGCAACCAATAATGTTATCATTGCCGTCCCATGACTAAGGTAGCAACGTCAGCATCAATGGTTCATGAAAGAAGTTGCAGCGCCAAGACTGGCACTACAAGGCTAAGCCAGAAGTATGTCAAGCCGCCAATACGAGGATCACAGATTCCTCATGCTTTCCGCCAAAGGTTAGTCGAATTTCCCTAGCAATCTCTTCACGTCTTACCCTTTCGATTTTACTCTTGTCTGTCACCATCTCATGCTTACCCCGCAACAACGCCACTGTTACGTGCTAAGCAGGGGACTTAATGTTGATGGTGGTTTTTAGCTTAGGGTTAAAATCGTAAAATCTTGAATCTGATATGACGTCACTCTATAAGGAAACGGATCCATGAGTGTTAACCTCTCTATTGGCATATTTATTGAGCCGTTCAATATATTACATGAAATTTATCCAGACTGGCGCATGTAGCAACCATCCCAGATGTTCTGTAAATTTCGGCGCCTTGCCCATATTCACTTAATATAAGTTTCTTTGAATACTTTTTATGTTATGTTCCCTGGATGAACCCTTAAGGTTGGTATGGCATGACAATTTGTGTTCACTCGCAGTAGAGTAGCATGAATTTCCAAATATCAAGGATAAGGTCTTTGCATAAGGTATTCAATCGGAAAGCATGCTGATCTCTGGCAATGAACTTAAAAGAACTTTGTGTCAACACATAGAATTCAATCGATTACCTTGGCTAACTTGAAAAAGTTAGGGTTTTGCGCCTTGCGCAGTATATCAAACCTTGCTTGTCGAAATTTAAGCCTAGGAAAACTAGGTAATTAATCCGCCATGGATTAGAAGACGCAAAATCTTGCCCAGAATCAGAAAACAGGGAGTCGCAGGATAGGAGCACCAGAAAGGGAGGCGTGGCCATGCCTTAGGCCAGCCGGCGCCATTTTCCATTTGCCATTGGCCACGCCCCATCCTAAACCGGACCTATTTCCCTCGACCAATCAGGTCGCCTTAAACTCGCCACGCGCACATAAGTTGTGGCTGGGCCCATACTTGCCGGCCCCTTTTCCATCGACCAATCAGGTCGCTCTAAAGCCGCCACACTCACGCCAGAAGTGTAGCCACGCCCATGCTTGGCCGCCCCCCTCTCCTTCCTACCTACCAATTAGGTCACTTTAAATGCGCCACGAGCACTAGAGGTGCGGCCGAGCCTCATGTTTGGCCGGCCCCTTTTCTTGAACAATCAAGTCGCTCTAAACCCGCCACCATACATTAAAGGCCAAACGCACCCTACCGCGCCACCACACTAACTGGCAAGCCAAATGCGCCCTGCCACAATAACATATTAATCGGCACGCCAACATGCCTCTCTGTCGCAGTAACATGCCGCAAAGCCCTAACTTTGGCCACGGCACCAAAACCTAGCCTTGGCCACGGCGCCAAGCCCTAACTTTGGCCACGCCGCCAAGCCCTAACTTTGGCCACGACGCCAAAACCTAGCCTTGGCCACGGCGCCAAGCTCTAACTTTGGCCACGGCGCCAAATCCTAGTATTGGCCACACCGCCAAGCCCTAGCTTTGGCCACGACGCCAAATACAAGACTTGGCCACGTACTAATTAAGGTTTCAACATGCCAAACCCTAATTTGGGAAAAATTGCTACGCCAACCAAGCCAAATAACGTTTCCCAGAGCATTGGGATCGATGTGGGAACATGGCCAATGTTGCCAGAGCCATATTTGGGTCTAACACCAATATGCCAAAACAGCTTCCATGGCTACGCCGCTATGCCACAGCTACGCCAGGCGCCACTATGCTAATGGCGCCACTTTGCTACACAACAAAGATATGGCCATAATCAAAGGCTACCCTTCCTCATGAGATGCAATCTCAGCCATCCAAGTTCGCCACTGAACTGACGGACTTGCGGCAAGTTCCAGGCAACCAGCTAGTTGCCATGGCTACGCTAGGCGCCACTTACACCACCGTGCCACTTGCATGCACGAGGTATGCCAATCATGCTGCAATGCCACTGGCGTACGCCAAAAACGCCACTGTGACATTACCAGACGCCAACAGAAGGTAGCCATAATCAACGGCTACCCTTCTTTATGAGATGCAATCTCAGCCATTCAAGTTCGCCACCAAACTGACGGACTTGTGGTAAGTTTTAGGCGGCCGGCCAAGGCAAGCCTAATAGCATCACACGTTATTTTCCTATGGCAAGTATCTTGACTTTGACTTGCCACACATAGCAACCTGCTACACGTTTTCCACGAAAACACTCGAGACATCAAACATGTCACAAACTGGGGGATACTCATCAGGGTATTGGTCTGGCGGTTTACAGCGTGCGGCGTGCAATACGCCCGTTATAAGAAAGTGTCATGAAGTGGGACAATTAGTGGTGATGAAAGTAACGGTGTAAACTAATTAACTTCCTTCATCATGGAAGCATAATGCTTGACGGTTACACGTTACTTTATTCTTCCACCACTCAATCGTTTCCATTTCCTACGAGACCGTGGTACGTTTCAATATGACTTGTATAAATAGGTTTCACCTATTTACCAAGAAACAACAAGTTTTTTGTTGGCAACACCATATTATCTAGAAATCACCTGGTAGCTTTCCATCCTGCTAGCCAGTTCCAATTTAAGATACAAGTCATAAACAACCACACCATCAGAATCAACGATTCTGGTCTCAACACTCTCTTCGCTTCCCTCCCTAAGACCAACCCGTCTCCTTCATTTTGTGACCGAAGCAAGCCTGGAATGACCATTTCTTGGTTTAGGCCAGGATTGTACAGATTGATCTCTCGAATCAAAAGTACTCCCGTGCGTGCATTGTTTAGGGTTTAGATTCGTTTCTCATCCACACACATGAAATTACCAAAATCAGCTGAAACGGTTTTCACCCACAAACACGGGGTACATAAAAGAATCATCTAGGTCGATAATTTGAAAACCTAGTTGATCTCTTACATGTTTCTAGTCGATCTCGTATGTATAGTTCTTCTTCATATATGAAAACCAACCTTGAGGACCGACTTGGTCAATAATTTTATTTCTAGATGAACCTCTTTGCGTTCTTCACATACAAAGAACAACTCTGAGGTTCAGTGTTGAAACTGATGATATATTTAATATCATAGGTTTACCCAATAAAATAGTCTGCTTGAGAAAAGGTTGTAGCTTCTCTAAATTTTAGCGTTTTCAACCTACTGTAGAAAATCAACTTTTGGAAAAACTGATCTACCTGTAAGAAAATCATCATGTTTGCATTCAAATACTTTGGGTATTCATCTGTAAAAGTTTTAATGGATGTACTAGAAATCATTGATGCAAGGATTAACAATTGAATTAATAATACTTCAACATGGTTCACCACCGCCACCAACTGTTTTTTGTGGATTGTATGAACCACATATTGATGAATGGATGGATTTGTGATCAAAGAATAAGAAATCCTCTTGCGAATTTTCAAGCGGTCATGAGAAAAATTTAAATCTCTAAATCAATTATCTTGAAGAAGTAAAACTATGGTGAAAAACTATTGGTGCAATAACTTGAAGATATACAATGAAATCCTTTCTCGGATCTAATTGTGTCGGAGATCAAATTTGAGGATGGATTTTTTTCTTCTTCTTCAATTAACTAACTAATTGATGATTAATGGATTTATATTTAGTATAATTAATGGGAAAATTAATTAATAATGATTAATCATTTTTATATTTTTACTATCTATTTTTTTTTCTTTTTCGCACGACACAACTGGCCCAGTTTCCCTCAGCGAAACCAACCAACTAGCCAGTCTCGATGTTGATCTAAGCGTCATCCCCAACAAAAAAGTCCAACCTCGGCTCCATCCATAGAGGATATGGGAGAACATAAAGAATCCAACACTTATATTGAAAATCGATCCCTTAGGTGGGTATTATCGTTGTACTAGACAATGGAACCCTTTGATATTTTTCATATATTATCATCCATCTGCAACCATTATATCTTATCCCAGAATAAATTACATGAACCTCTTGCCAAACCTAAGTTGTATGCACTATTTGAAAACATTTAATGAACTCCAAAAGCTCACCATGTAATTGTCTAATCAAAGACTCAACGTCATGTATTTTAAATTTTATATATTGGGTTAGATATCACTACTGTTTTTTTTCCTACCAGATCTTTGTTTCCAGTGTGTTGTTACTAATGCATACAGCCCATGCGACTATCAACCTAGAACTGATTTCTGGGAAGATGTGGTTGAAGTTAGAAGATGGTGGAATGGTCCTATTTGTATAGCTGGTGACATGAATGCAGTAAGATCAAATGAAGAGATGAAAAGAGGAGGTGGTGATAGCCAAAATAATGCTTTGTTGAACAACTACATTCCGGATCAAGAATTGATTGATCAAACTTTAATTGGAGGATCTTTACTTGGTACAATAATCATTCTAACCCTCTTCTTTGTAGGCTGGATAGATTCTTGTTCATGAGTTTGAGGCTTCTTTTCCTAATGCTCTTAAAGTTGTGTTAACAAGGACTATATGTGATCACAATGCTATTCTGGTAGTCACTGAACCTACAATGTCTTCCAAACCTTATTTCAAGCTAGACAGATTGTGGGCGGAGCATAAGGATTTTGTCAAGAAGGTGCAAGGTTGGTGGGAAGTGATGACTGTGCATGTGAGTGCTAGCTCCATATTCTTTTTAAAGCTACAAAATCTGAAGCATCTTATAAAGCCATGGAGAATGCAGGAGTTTGGATCAGTTGCAACTGATAACATGGTTCTTACTAGTAGAATTCATGACTTGAATATTCAAGAAAAAAGTGGTGCTTTACAACATTATCAGTCGGAGGAGAGACTGCAATGCAAATTAAAGTTGAAAAATATAGAGGCAAGAAAGTGGCAATTGAGGGCAAAACATAATGACTTTATATAGGGTGACTCAAACACTAGATACTTTCATAGTATTTCTAGTGCAAGGAGGACGATGAATACAATAGTTAAGCTTCAAGTTAGAGGGGTTAATTGTTTTGATCAAAATGTTATCAAGGGAAGAGAGAAGCTTTTATATAAATTTATTCACTCAACAATATGAAGTAAATTCTCAAATGGAAAATCTTCATTTCCCTGAAGTGAAGGAGGAGGATAAACTTTGGCTTGAGAGGGACTTCGCAGAGGAGGAGGTTTGGGGAGTTATTAAGAAGATGGGTTGCAATAAGGCCCATGTGCCTAATGGTTTTACTTCTGAGTTCTTCAAAAGGTGTTGGGATATCTTAAAGGATGATCTAATGAATCTCTTTAAATATTTTCACAGATTTGAGTCCATTTAGGTGGAGACTCAATTGTTCTTTTATTACTCTCATCCCCAAAAAGGAGGAATCCCACACTCTTGAGGATTTAGACCCTTAAGTCTGATTGGCAGTGTGGACAAGATTCTCTCTAAATTGCTTGATGAGAGGATGGAGAAGGTAATGCCAGATCTTATATCATACTTTCAAGGTGCTTTCATTCATGGGAAACAGATTCTTGATGGAGTTGTTATTGCCAATGAATGTGTGGACAATAGGTTAAATTATAAGAAGCCCGAAATTCTTTGTAAGATTCATATGGAGAAAGCCTTTGACAATGTTAATTGGCAATCTTTATTTACAATATTGCAAAAGCATGAGTTTGGTGCAAAATGGATTTCTTGGATCAGATGGTGTGTTACTTCCTCTCACATGTATGTTCTTGTGAATGGCAGTTCTACAGATAAATTCAAACCTAGCAAGGGTTTAAGACAAGGAGATTCTTTGTCTCCTTATATTTTCTTATTAGTGGTAGAAATTCTTTCTAAGTTGATAAATGATGTTGTTTCTTGAGAGCAATTGTTTGGGTTTCAAGTGGTTGAACATGGTACTATAATTTCTCATATATAGTTTGCAGATGAAACTCATATTTTCATTGATAATAATGTTGTGGAAGTTATAAGGGTAATTGTTATTCTAGCCGTTTTTAAAACTCTAACTGGTTTGAAACTGAATCTGGAGAAAATCACTATGATTAGTGTCGGTGCTGAAGATGTGATTAAAGTCTTAGACAGGAAGCTTGGCTACAATTCAGAACAACTTCCTTTTACCTATCTTGGTATGCCTATTAGTGCTCATTGGAGGAGCACATCAGTATGGGAATATGTATAACAGAGAATGGAGAAAAAGCTGGATACATGCAAGAAGAGAAAATTAAATAAAGTTGGGAGATTGGTTCTCATAAAAAGCTGTCTTGCTAGTCTTCCTCTATATTTCTTGTCTTTGTTTCATCTTCAAGTAAGTATTGAGAAAATAATGATAAGAATCATGAGGGATTTTTATGGGGTGTTGTGGGAGTCCGGAAATAGTTGGTTTAGGTTTCTTGGATCAAGATTTGTATGCCGAAGGTTAATGGTAGCTTGGGTGTGAGTAACTTAAGGAAAACTAACCATGCTTTATTGGTTAAATGGATTTGGAGATACTCTAAGAGTAAAAATAGTTTATGGAGGAGGATTATTCACCAGAAATAAAGATATGTTAATGCATGATATAGACAACAAACCTCAAGGTCGAAGTTTGTGGAAGAATGTGGTGAATGTAATACTTGTAGTTCAGAATTTATCTACGTTTTCAGTGCGGAATGACATAGGAATAAGATTTTGGAAGTATAAATGGTTGGACAGATGGTGTTTGCAAGATTTTTTTCCGGTGATTTTTAGAGTTGTTAAAGAGAAATATGCGGCAATTGCTGACCTGCTGGACATAAATGGATGGAATTGTTCTTTTAAGAAGGAGTTGAACGCTAACCATCAACTCGAATGGGATCTCCTCAGAAAAGACCTTTCTCACCTCCCTGAGATAGTGGATGAAGAAGAAGAAATGATTATTATGGAGAATTTCAATTCTCAACAGTGCTATGAGGCTTTAGCGGGTGATTTTGCTCCTTGTAGTTTTGAGCAACATTTATGGAAATCTAACATTCGTCAAAAGGTCAGTTTCATCATATGGGATACTTTCCATAACTCTTTACCTACTAGGGATATGCTGAGTTATAGGGGTGTTGATATTGAGAGTGGTCAATGTGTTCTTTGTCGTGTTGTTAGGGAAACAACCGATCATATGTTCATCACTGTGTTTTCTCTTTCGTGCTTTGAGATTACTTCATATAAGCCTTCAAGTTTTTGTGGCCACCGCCAAGGAATTTGATGCAATTATTTGATGCTTGGACCACGAATGTTTTGCACATAAGAGGCAAAGAGGTATGGAAAATCATTCATTATGCTATATGTTGGTCTATATGGAACGAGAGAAATGGAAGATGCTTCGGAGCAAGGCAGAAGTGTACTACTCATAGATTACAGATTTCTTCCTTCACTGGAAATGCATGACAAAATATATTACAGATTCTGTTGAGCTTAGAATTTCAATGGGCTTTGTTGTTTATTTTTGGTTAATGGGCCTATTTTTTTCTGTTTTTATATTTCAGTTTATTTTGGGCTTGTATATAATCGTTAGTTTTGACTTTGAGTTGTAATTTTCCTTAAATGAGTAATATAAAGAATTGATTAAGCAAAAAAAAAGTACTACTCATAGATCATGTTAAATATATCTGTTTGTTTTGTGGTCTTGTGATTCTGCCACTTTTAAGTTTGTTAATTCGAGTCTTATTTGGAGTCACTGGGAGACTCTTATGCATGAGTAACTCTCTTGTGTAATGGTTTTTTTATTCCTATTTCTTTTAATATAACTTTTTTTTCGGAAAAATAAAGAATAAATAGATTTGGGTTATAAGCCTCGTAAGAGTGCCAGATCCATACACGAAATCCTATGCTATTATGAAAGCAATCTAACAACGATTTTTATTAGTTGTAGCAAAGAAAATGACTAAAACCAAAAGAATAAAGAAATTGATATTTCTGTAACACTATATCCTATGGGTTGATAAAAGGTCTAATTGAGAGGAAGCGTCATAAAGATCAATTAGTGATAATTTGGGCCGATACAATAAAAAAAAACTGCTTAGTCATGTCATAATATGATATATAAGTTAGGAATCAACTAATGTAAGAGAATGAACAATATTATGAGGAAGTTTTTATGGGGAGAAGATGACACTAAGAAGAAGATGAGTTGGGTATCTTGGAAGAGAGTTTGTACTTCAAAGAGAAAAAGTGGTTTAGGCATCAGAAGTTTGAGGATGATCAACAGGTCCCTTCTAGCTAAATGGCATGGGAGATACTGCAAGGAGAAAATAGCTTGGTGGAGGATTTTAATGTGTGAAAAAACAAAGGATGATGCGGAGTGTATTGCGCCAATTCAAGTTAAAGAAGCTGTTGGAAGAAGTTTGTGGTTCGATATCTTAAATGCTAATGAAGATTTTTATAGTGTTGTTGCTTTACAGGTAAAAGACGGGAGATCTATTAGGTTCTGGCACGACTGGTGGCTAGAGAAGAAGGCTCTTTAGGATAAATATCCAAGGCTATACAGGTTAAGTAGAAGTAAATTTGCGAAGCTGGCAGATTTGAAGATTGGCGACAGCTGGAATTTTAAATTCTCAAGGATATTAGACCCTGCTGAACGTATTGATCTCTTAGAAATTAAGTATGATCTCAGGAATGTGACTCTTGTGGAAGGTGAAGAAGATGCTTTGGATGGAGATGCTTCTGCAAAACTAATCAATAATAAACTTACGGATTCAGTGCAGGATTGAGAATGCTTTCATTTTGTTAAGAGTAAGTATGCTCCACCGAAAGTTGTGTTCTTGTTTTGGGCTGCTTTGCATTATACTTTACCAACACGGAGTATGTTACGATCAAGGAGAATGGTGATACAATCCAACTTGTGCTTATTCTGCAACAATAGCGTGGAGACTTTAGATCATCTATTTATTCATTGTGATTGGGCAGCATATCTTTGGAGCTTGTTTATCTACTCTATTCATATAAGTTGGGTAATGCCGAATGATTTCAAGACTTTTATGTTAGGTTGGAGAGCAGATAACAATTCAAGAAGAAAGAGGATAGTATGGCATTTGATTTCTTTCGCCATTTGTTAGGAACTGTGGCTGGAGAGAAATAGTAGAGTTCATGGGGGGATACATAAATCTAAAGATGAATTGGTGAATGCTGTCAAGTTGGATATTCATCTGTGGAGCTCAAATTCAGTTATTTTCGAAAACTTTTCTATGAACTGGATTTATACACACTGGGAGCATATAATGAATATGTAGTCTTGTTTAGTTTTTCTACATAACTTCTTCACATAAGCCTCTTTTGAAGGTCTTTTGACCACTTTAATTATCATGTACATAACTCTTTCCTTTTAATATATCCTTCTTTTCTCAAAAAAAAAAAAAAAACTAATGTACGAAAATTGATTCACTGAAGTATTGAGCAATGGTGTAGTATCGGATCCCAAAGATAAGTCCTTTCTTTCTTAAAGAGGAAAGTCTTTTTATAGATTTTATATGAAAAAAAAAACTTAGATAATTACCTTTCAAAAAAAGATAACAATAGCGGGGGTTCATTTTTTGGAGGTACCAAAAAAGATAAAGTTTAAGTCGAAATGAAAGTTTAGCTCTTACATAATTGTTCCTTTCTGTTAACCTGAAAAACAAAAGTGAGATAAATTTATGAAAAAACTTGTTTAGTTAGATAAGATCGGTTAAGAATAAGATGAGACACCAATATATATATATATATATATATTATTATTTTTTTTGCTAGGAAAATGAATTATATTAAATCAAAAAAGGGAGTTTTACAGATGACTAAGGAATGAGGGTGTAATACCCAACCATTCCTCTGATCTGTTATGCCGTCTACAATGTTTTGCAGCAGTATCAACAAAAGATAAAAACTCCGAGTTACGACTAACCTGGCTGACTTCATAAGAACTGAAGTTATTCAAAACAAAAATGCAATCGTCTAAGATAGAGTTAGTGAACCAGCTAGTCTGGCTATTTTTATTTTTAATGTAAGAAACTGGATTTTTCGCATCACTATTGATGCATATTACTTCAAAATTCAAGCTCCTTCCCCATTCAGCAGCAACAAGGATTGCTAGGCTTTCCATTTCTTCCGAATCTCTAGTTATCCCTGTAATTGTTTTGCATCCTCCATAGCTTCCTGTTTCATCAACAAATTAGATGTCACTGCCAATATTATTAGAGATATTAATGTAGGAAGCATCACAGTACATCATAATACAATTAGAGTGCAAGTTTATAGATGGATTTTGAGGAATAATGGCTTGTGTAATTACGGAAATAGAGTTATTGGGAACTGCCTGAAGGGTTTCTTCTGCAAATTTCATTGCAAAAGTAGCTGTAGCAGTTGCACTTAATGAATTTCCTTGAAAAGTCTTGAAGCACCTGTCTCTCCAAATGGTCAAGGCAGTAGTAAGAATTTGGCACATCATTGTCTTATCTTTACAAGACGAAATCCACTTACTAATCCAAGAGTTAATATCTATACCAGCACTAGCATCTTGCATAACTAAGTTTCCATTAGGAATAAGAGCCCAAATAGCTTGTGAAAAAGCACATTGAAGTAACAGATGTTCGGCAGTTTCAATCATATTATCACCACATAGAATGCACAGATTATCTTGTTCACTATTGAATCTAAAAACTCTAGACTTAGTAGGGAGAATATTTCTTATGCATTTCCAAAGAAACAATTGCACTTTAGGTAGAACAGGAGTATTCCATAAGTCCTTATACATTTTAGTTTTTTGAGGACTAAGTTATGACCTATTTTGGCTAGAAATTACTCTATAAGCCGTTTTTACAGAAAAAACTCTTGACTTGGTATGAGGCCAGATTAACCTATCATCCCCTGTCAATGGTATCCTGATATTATTGAATTTTTGACAATTTTCCTAAGTGAAAATACACTGAATTAATTCAGTGTTCCACTGTTTGGTGTCGGCTATAATCAAGTCAGAGACTTTGAGGTTGGGGTTTGGGTAAGCAAGACATACAGGGTTACTAGCTTTATCAATCCAATTATCACTAAAAGCTAATATATTGTCTCCTTTATTAACTTCCCAGATACACTGATCCTTAATAACTTCTAATCCTCTGCTAATATATTTCCAAACCCAAGACGAATCTTTGGGTTTAGGATGATTAAGAGCATTCACATATCTGAAATACTTACACTTAATAATAACAGCCCACAAATAAGTAGAGTTATGGATGACATAGCCAAATTGAAATGACTTAGGTTTTTAAAACCAAGACCTCCTTGAAGTTTGTGACAACAAATGTTGTCCCAGGCTATAGGATAACTACCACCTGACTGATTTCCCCTCCACCAAAAGTTTCTTTGAGACTTTTCCATTTTATAAAGAACCTCATCTGGAAGGAGAAAGGTATTCATTTGATAAATAGGAGAAGACTTTAAGACATGATTAACCATAATTGATCTGCCAGATTGTGTCATATTTGTTCCTTTCCATTTAACAGCTCTTTTATCAAAATGATCAGAAATATGACCAAAAGCATCCTTCTTTGATCTACCAATGAAAAGGGGAATACCAAGGTAATTTTCATTTAGATCAATTTTCCTAATGTTGAGCTGTCTAATAAGAGAAATACAAAAATCCGGATTGCAGTTCTTACTAAAGAAGCATCCAGAATTTTGCATGTTAATGACCTGGCCAGAGCAAGTACTAAACTCATTGATAAGAGACATTAAATGATCAGCTTCATCATGGGATGCATTACTAAATATAAGATAATCATCTGCGAAGAACAGATGAGAAATGCTAGGAGCATCTTTAGTAACTTTAATCACATGAAAGAGCCCAATAGATTCAGCATGTAAAAGATAACGAGAAAAAGACTCCATACAAATGATGAAAAGGTAAGGAGACAAAGGGTCTCCTTGCCTTAAACATCTAGAAGGTTTAAAAGAAGAACAAGGAGTACCATTAAGCATAATTGAGATATTGGTTGTACTAATGCATTGATAGATAATATCACACCAGTCATTAGAAAAGCCAAATTTCTTAAGGATATTCATTAAGAAAGGCCACTCAACACGGTCGAAGGCTTTCGACATGTCTAATTTAAGACCCATATACCCATTTCTACCCTTTTTCCTTTTCATGGTATGAACCATCTCATGGGCAATCACAACATTGTCATGAATATGTCTATTGGGAACATATGCTGCCTGAAATGGTGAAATGATTTTGCCTAGAAATGGTTTCATCCTATTCACAGTGATTTTAGATATAATTTTGTAACTTGTGTTACAAAGAGAGATGGGTCTATAATCAGCAGGGGTAGAAGGATTATTTATCTTAGATATTAGACTCAGGAAGGTATGGTTAATTTCTTTGAGGATATGTTTAGACTCAAAGAAATTCCTAACCATGAGCCACGCGTCATTTATCAAGAGATCCATGTTTTTCTTATAGAAGCCTGGTGGAAATCCATCAGGCCCTGGAGCACTCCATGAGTTCATTTGATTGATAGTGTTTCTCACCTCCTCAATAGTGACAGGACTCAACAAAAGATCATTGTCTAGATCACTAATGCGAGGGTCAATACAATTTAAGAAATCTCTATTAGGAAGTGGATTGGTAGAAGTACTAATACCACTGAAATGAGACATTAAGAGGTCTTCAAGGTTGTTCCTGTCACTAGACCATTGCCCATTACTAAGTTTAAGAGCATAAATATGATTGAAATGTTTTCTTCTATTAGCATAATTATAGTAATAGTTGGTATTTCTATCATGGCTCTTGATATAATCCCGTCTAGACTTTTGGGCATAGAAATCGTCTTGAATTTTTTTGCCAATGTTCAAGGGAGTGTTCAACATTCTTAATAGATTCAGCTATTTGAGGGCTTAAAGGTTGACAATTGAGATTGTATGAAGTTCAGTTTCAATCTCTCTTACCAAAATAATTGATTACTGAGTCGTAGTATGAGGTATGAAACTCTCAAATACCGTTCTAAGGAAATGAGTCGATCCACTTATTTCTACCTAGAAAAACAGATAATTTTGAAGGGAAATTCTGAATTTGCGGAAACTCGATCTGATCAAGCTGCTGAATATTGGAAACAAGCTATAGAGCGCCTCTCCACGTAATCATATTGAAGCACATTATTGGTTGAAGATCACGTGAAGTTCGAATTTCTAATAAGAACACTCTTTTCACCGTCGGTCTTGTAGTACGCACGGGCACGACCCCGACCCCATGGACCTACAACTTCCCAACTTTCAAGCACACGTGTTAACCAACAAACTACTAAGTGGTAGTTAACAGGCCACGTCACATTCCCGCCTTTTCATTACTCCAACTACCCAAACTAACCCTAAAACTCTTCCAGGATTCTCCATACATAACCTATAAAAATTGCAAGGCTAGTTACGTAATTAACGTCCTTCACAGTCCTCTTTGGTCAAAGTCGGTTGGTCCCGTTCATCTTCTTCACAAAACCTATTCAAATCCTTCTCTGAGAAAAATCTCACTGTTTTCATTTGATACCCGAAAATGGCCCCCAAAACCAGAAAAACTAGTTTCCCGAGAGTTGTTATTGAGAGAGAATCAGATTCTGAAGAAAGTTCATCATCAGATGAAGAAGAAGTTCTAGAGGATGAAAATGTTGGAAACCTCATTGAAGAAGAAGATGAAGAAATGGAAGAAGAAGCCATTGATGAAGGTGGCGATGATATGGATAAGAAGAAGAAGATGAAAGGAAAAGCCCCCATCACTATTAGTCTTAAAAAAGTTTGTAAAGTGAGTTCCTTTTGTTGTTTTCTAGGGTTTCAGATTCTTGATTTTGTGATTTTTTTTATTACACTCTTTTTACACTTCTGGCTTTTGCCCATTGTTTCTGTCTGCAGGTGTGTAAAAAGAGTGGACATGAAGCTGGTTTTAGAGGTGCTACATACATTGATTGTCCCACGAAACCTTGTTTCCTCTGTAAAATGCCTGGTAAAATGTTGATCTCACTTTTTTTTCCCTTTTAAATGAATTTGTTTGACAGTTGTAAATTTGGTTTTATTTTGAGATTTTTTGACTGTGGTGTTTGAAATTTTAGGTCATACTACAATGAATTGTCCGCATAGAGTAGCGACAGAGAATGGGGTTATGCCGTTACGTGGGAATACAAGTAGTTCACTGGATTATGTCTTTGGGCGGCAGATTAGAAGCAACATTCCCAAGGTATGCATGATTGGTTTGGATTGAGGAATTTGGTTTTGTATATAAAGTTGGATTGTCTTGTTTGTTTAAGGGGCTTAGAATGAGTTTATATTACTGTTGGGACGATTCATGCGATTTTGTTATTCATGATTATGCATTTATAAAATTCTTGATAGATAAAACCGACATTTGTGATTCCGGATCAAGTGGATTGTGGAGTTATCAGATATCACAGTAGACGGATAACATGTTTGGAATTCCATCCAACTAACAATAACATTCTCCTATCAGGAGATAAGGTAAGCGTCAAGCTCGTTTTGTATTCCAAAGATGCTACGTGTTTTTGTTATTATCTTAATCGAATGATTTTATTGGATGTTTCACTGATGATTTGCTTGGGTTTGGTGACATAGAAAGGGCAATTGGGAGTTTGGGATTTTCAAAAGATACATGAGAAGACAGTTTACGGAAATATACATTCGTGTATTCTTAACAACATGAAGTGAGTCTTCATAATGAATATTGTTTGTCAGTTCTATTACAAGTTCTTTTATGTTTCTTGTATGGAGTCCTGCACTTAAATCTGCATGTTTACCCGTGTCAGGTTTAACCCTGCAAATGATGGAACGATATATGGAGCATCGTCAGACGGGACTGTCAGTTGCATCGACTTGGAGACTGGGTTGTCTTCTCAGTTGATGGACCTTAACCCTAATGGATGGCAGGTATGTTGCGTCAGTATCATTTGTTTGCCCTCTCTTTGACTGTTAACTGATTTCTCATCTGGACTTATTTGCGGAAATTCTTGTGTGTTCTTTCTCTGTAGGGCCCAAATAATTGGAGAATGTTGTATGGGATGGACGTCAACTCAGACAAAGGACTAGTAGTTGTTGCTGATAACCATGGAATTCTTTACTAGTGGGTCTTTCGTAATCTCCTTTGCCCTCTTGTGAACTTAAATGTAGTTTCGCATGTTGATTCAATAATCAATACCTTGTTTTCAATGTTTTCTCTGTTTTCTAGTGTGGATATGAGGTCAAACAGCAAAATGGAGAAATCTGTTTTGATTCATAAAAAGGGTACCAAAGTCGTGGGACTTCATTGCAATCCCCTTCAGCCTGAGCTTCTTCTAAGTTGTGGAAATGATCACTTTGTGAGTGTCTCAAACCTATGGTTATGCATGTGTAGTATCTAGCAACTTGTGCTTTGGTTTTAACAGATTTTGAAGTAATCTTTTTCTTTATTCAGGCTCGTATTTGGGATATGCGTCGACTGGAAGCTGAATCCTCCCTTGCAAGTCTTCCGCATCGCAGTGTTGTGAACTCTGCATATTTCTCACCGGTTTCTGGCAGCAAAATTCTTACTACGTCGATTGACAACCGTCTTCGTGTATGGGATTGTGTCTTTGCAAACTTGGATATCCCAAGCAGAGAGATAGTACACAGCCACAGTTTCAACCGGTATTTGACTCCTTTTAGAGCTGAATGGGACCCAAAGGTAATTGATCGTGTTACAGTTTTAGCATAGCAGAACTTCTTATGCGGTTGAACTGAAGACTTATTAAATGCATGTGTTTACAGGACCCTTCGGAGTCCCTTGCAGTTATTGGCCGCTATATAAGTGAGAACTACAATGATGTTGCTTTGCATCCCATTGATTTCATTGACACCAGTACGGGACAGTTGGTTGCCGAGGTGATTGATCCGAACATCACGACCATTAGTTCTGTAAACAAGTTACATCCTCGAGATGATGTCATGGCAACTGGGAGTTCAAGGTACAAATTCTCTACATAAACATTTATTAGCATGGTCTTCTGTGTTCTCTTTCCTTTTTTTCCTCTCATTTTTCTTGCAACCCATTTTGTTCTCCGTATAAGAAATATGTGGTGTTACTCTATCAGGTCAATTTTCATTTGGAGGCCCAAGGAGAAAACTGAGCGCATTCAAGAGAAGGATGAGAATAGACTGGTTCTTTGCGGAGATGCTGGAAAGAAGTCTAAGAAGGGAAAAGGTGGTAAAAGTGATGACGATGAGTCTGATGATGACAAGTACAACTCTAAAGGAAAGAACTCGAAATCCAAGAACGTAAAACCCAGATCGAGGAATCTGACTACTAAGGTATCACCCAAAAAGGCTCGGCGGTGATTATTCCCATGGGTGGGACTTGCGGGTGATATGGTTATGTAGAATGTACAGTAGTTAACTTTGTTTTTTGCCCTGCGGCTGACATAGTTTTTTCCTCTATCAATTGTTGGCCACTGGTATTTCAGGTAACGCGGCTTTTTGTATTTTGCTAGTATTGTGGTTATGTAGAATGTACAGTAGTTAAAAGGCATCAACTACTGCAATATGATTTTGGTATATTTTGACTCAACTTGTACATTGATATTTCTGGTACTGTAACTTCCAAACATATTAACGTCAGTGGTTCTTTATTTCCTGTATTTTAATTTTTATCTTCCAATTTTTTTGTGACAGAAACTGAAATTGATATGAGAAGATTAATACAATTCAATTAGTTTAGCGAATATCAAAATTTTCCTTAGTTGAAAATAGAATGATAATCATTCAAAACTACAAACCAAAATACAAGACCAGGTTTTGGCCAAAATGAACTGTAACAAAATTGGTGATTGATTCTGATGGCTACAAATTCAATTCCAGCGGAAAAGTACAACCCCGCAGAGCAGAAGTAATAACGAAACTGCACTAAGAATAATTTAATTACACAAGCTAATAGGAGGCAAATCCAACAATGCATCATAACCTTTTGACCTTACGTCCCCGTAACCCATTCCAAAAGGAAGCTGCATTCACTGGTTTCTTACCTGGAAGCTGGAGTTCAAGTACCTCTAGTGTTGTCTCTCCACCACATGGGAACTGCAAAGCACCCCCAACAAGAGTCACGTCATCCTTGACGTGATCTTGGACATCCTTTTGGATGCAAACTCTCGTGGTAATTATTTTAACCTCAAGAGTGTCCTGCTGACCATTCAGAGGATCAAGAATGCAGATTTTTGCTCGGGTTCCAGGCCAACCTGCAAAAGCTCGAACCTTATTGTGTAGGACAAAAGCTTCTTGATCAAAGGACAACCAGGCTTCTTCCGGTGTTAGCTTCGCGGCATGAGTAGCTTTGGAACTATCTTGTGGTTGTGCTTTTTCCCTTGCAGATCCATCAAATATAGAAGGAAGTTCACGGATCAGAAGTTCAGACCCTTTTTCAAATAAAATGGCCAGTAATTCTGTCGCCTTAATATGGTCATCAACTTCATATCTTTCACAGGCAATAACTGGGCCAGCATCTAGCGCACGAACTGTGTACACAAGTGATGTTCCAGTTTCTTTAACACCATCCTGCACTGCTCTTTGAACAGGGGCAGCACCACGATAGAGAGGCAGCAAACTTGGATGAACATTGACTGTTCCAAGTGGTGGAATCTTCAGAAACTTTCTAGGTAAAATATTCCCATAGGCTGCTGTAATGCACAGTTCAGGTTTTAAGGCTCTCAGATCACACAAAAATTCTTCCTCCCCAGCTTTTTGTGGAGTGAAAATGAGATCTGACGGGAAACCTCTGTCCAAAGCATGTTGTGCAACAGGTGAAGGCATCACCTTTCTCCCTCTATCTCTTCTTGAAGGGGGTTGTGTGACAATTGCTGCAACCTGAAATGGAGAATCAGGAGCTTTGGATTCATCAAATAAGGCGTCTAGAACAGATACTGACACCTCAGGAGATCCCATAAAAACAAGCTGTTTCTTATTGGTCGCAGGTTTAAGACCAGAAGATGCTCCACTGTAGCAGCAAAATCGCCGAAGCATTGAACACGAATGCATTTTCCTCAAAAATGTTGTTTCTGAAGTTCACTGGAGCTCTTCAATTTATCCTTTTGTTACCAATACCATAATTAGGTGATACCCTACAACATTGTCAAAACGCAGAAAAAGAGATTATTAAGAGAGAAGAACAATGAACATCATAAATAGGGTATTAATACAGCATCACAGATTGCAAAATGCACAATTGTAACAGCATAGTGAGATACAAAAGATAGAGAAATGGATAAATTTAACAACCAGTGGCTGATATCTGTTTATCGGGATTCAAACCAAGAAGCAAAAAAAAAACTAAAATTCAACTTAGAAAAAGCAAAATCACTAATTGGGTTTTATCAGTCAAAATAAGTTCCCAGGGTCTACTATAGAGCTCTGTCTTGTTATAAGTTTTTAACGATATCACAAGCAGGTCATTTAAGATTTCTTTGGACATGCTTATGAAACTAGGATGCATTTTTCTGTGAATGTATATTGGTGACAAAGAATAAGTCTGCAGGAAGTGCAGATACCAGATAGCTGAATACAAAAAGAATACAGTTTTCCAATTCACGGAACTGATCAGAAATAAACCTTGTTATTCAAAAGGCATCTTGAGGAAAATAAGAACTTCAATTAGATAATCATAAGCTGTTTCTAACACCCAGCTTTACTGATCTTCAGTTTCATAAACCACTTTGTCTATTGAAGAATTAAAAGTTAGAAAAAATGGACTAACTTCAAACGGAAGGGTTTGATAATAACCGACTGGGCACCCAAAGTTTTAATCCTCGTCCATGCAGCGGTTGATGGGTTCATGACTCACTGTGGTTGGAACTCACTTGAAGGTATTAGTCCAGGAGTTCCACTGATCGCTTGCCCTGTGTTTGGAGAGCAATTCCATAAAGAAAAGTTTGTTACAGATGTTGCAAGGATAGGAATTCAAGTTGGAGTCGAGAAGTGGAATTTTTGGATAGACGTGAAAAATGTGTCGGGTAAGAAGGAGAAGATTGTAAAAGCAGTAATTCAACTAATGAGCGGTGAGGGAGAGGAAGCAAATGAAAAATAGAGTGAAGCGACTCAGTGAAATGGCTTTCACTGCTGTAAAAGAAGGTGGTTTAACAGCTTTAATCGAGGAACTGAAAACAAAGACAGCCACAAAGACGCGGAATATTTAAGCTATACAATGCAGGCCGGAAAATAATAGTAAGTTTTCCATCACTTCAAAGAATTGACAATAAAGTAAAGGCAAACTCATCACTAGTGCAAAGTAGAATAACATCTAACAAAGCAACATGGACACAAGTATCACAGAAGTATAGAACAAAGAATGCAATAGACAAAGCAAAACACATGCTGCAGAACACATTTCTCCATGTTTAATGAACAAATTACAAGGTTATGTGATCCACATTGTGATTCTTGCTGCATATCTCCAAAACCAGTATATACTTCTAAAAGAACAATATACTTCCTTGATAATCAGTACTATTAGTGCCAATAATACTAAATTTTGTTCATATCAGAATGCCCAATTAATAACGAATCTGCATAACTACAAACAAGGATTCAAACTATACAAGAAAAGTCTGTAATTAGGATCCCTTCAGCTTAACAGCTAATTTCGCTATAAAATGGAGTTTAGGGTTCGTACTTGAAGTGTTAAAGAGCAAACCAGTTTTCTTCAAATGGCGATGAATCCTTGGTATAGTTCTGGCTCCAACCCTAAAAATCTCTCCCGCTATTGCAATTTCTCTCTTGCCTTAAACCCCTTACTAACAGAATACAGAAGTAGCCTTGAAATTAGTCCTCAGTTTTCAGTTTACATTATCCATCGAATAAAAGATACTACTAGTATAAAGTTACATTGGGAAATATTCTTCACACAAGGGGCTTTCACTTTCGATAAAATCACTATACGGTCCCTCCTTGAAGTTAAAAACTAGAAGCTGCTTGCCGATGTGGTTGGGGGAAATCAAAACCGATATGATTAGATCTTGGAATCAGATATGACTATCCCTAGAGAACATGCTTTTCAAATTAGGAGATGCGCAGAAATCAAATTTGAACTCTTTCAGGGGACTCTTCGTAGGGAACTGGGCTCTCCCTAGGAGCAACCTTGCGGGGTAGTGCCTGAGCAGGGGCTGTGCCTGGTGATGGAGCAGGCCAACCAAACCTTTTCGGAGGAAGAGGAAAAGAGTTCGCACTGATTGGGTTTGCAGCTGATGAGCCAGAAGCATAAGCATTCCCAAGATAAATGGCGACAAGTCCTCAAAAATAAATCCTCTCGTGATCCAAAAGCATAAGCGTCACCGGCAATTAATATGAGAAATAAGATGCATAATTTATTTATTTTTTGTCGCCATTTCACTAATTCTCATATCTCCATTTCATCGGCAGATACATCCTTAAACAAAGAAAAGAGAGCTGGTTAGTTAGTCACCTACAAGTGAATATCATGAACAGTCAAATTCAACTTTAAGAATAAACATTTCAGAATTACTTAGACATGAATGCATTGAAGAAAAATTACTGGGTGAATTTAATAGAGTTATGGATTTACCATTTCCTCTGCTGTTAAATTTTTCCGAATCTGCTCATACCGATCAAGTAAATAAACCAGATGTTTGTGTGTTTTTCTTTTTCTTCTTTTTGGTCTTTTGAGCAATAACAAACCCCATTCTTTTTGATTTATTATCAACTTCTCTTCCAACACCTTCTTCCAACTTTGTAACTTTAATTTGGTTGCCATTACTTACGTGAAGAATACCCAACAGATTTTGTAACTCTGCTAGGTACTCTCCTCTACTCCCTATCTCTCGTATCTCCATTACTTCCGCAGATGCATCTTTAAATAAAGAAAAGGAAGCCATATGCATGAATTTTAAGTTAGTCACCTATACAAGTGAATTTGGTAGGACATCATTATATGCATGAATTTTAATCACCCTCTTGATACTTCATTTATCACCTAACTTATTAGGGTAATAGGAAAAAGGGGTATGTGGTTGTTGCGACTTCATTGGTTAGATTACTCTCTCTATACAGCCGGAATACCGGCAGCGATGACCGTTAGGACAGAAACCTCCGCTTAAAACCATCATTTTTGCATCTAATCACAGGGGTTAAACCATTGTAACAATAGTCCCAATGTTAAAAACCAGTCATTTCCATTCAAATTTTCCACCATTCAAACACCCAATGTTGGACAAGATGTAGTCTTTTGTTTTCTTCGGAAGATACCATGTTACATGGCAAATCAGTTAGATGAACATTAAGGATAAATGCAATTACATTGACGCCATAGTTTTTCACATCAAAAGATTACAAGATTCTTCCATATCTACCAATCCTAAGTATCCAATAAACCAAGAGAGGGCTATCGTGACTAGGTGGTTCAATGGCCGAGTTTGTTTTGCTATGATTAAATGGACTGGAGGTAGTTGGAACCACCTGGAATTCAGGTTCTAGGTACTTGGAATGACCTAGGAATTGAATTCCAGTGGTGCCAAACGCTGAGTTAGGTCATTTGCTACTCCTTGCTCTCTATTTTGCTCAAAGCAGATTCCACTAATTTAACCTTTTTCGAAGTCTCACTGTTCACTAGTGAGAGTTTCTCTACAGCTGATCTAAGCTGGGAAACTTGGGATTCTGGGACAGGATTCTTCCTCCTGCCTGGTAACTGTCTATGTGGAGACTTTGAGCCCCCACTACTTTTTGAGGATTGTGTAAACTTTCTGGCCCTCGCATTTAGAGCATCAATAGATGAACGCAAAGCACCCAACTCCAATCCGGTAAACCTGTCTGCAGCACAAAAAACAGTAAGTGATTGAAGATAACAAGAATTGAGTGGCAAATGTTCATTCATGCTCCTGGGAACTGGGAATAAAGGAAATAACGGATGGGTTATGTTCAAGTACCAAGCTCAGTTTTGAAGTCGAGCTCTGCTCTAGACAGTGGTTTCTTGTGGGCCCTGGGCAAGTTTCTCAATGTCCGTAGGCGATCTTCTAGACTGCAATGTACCTCTAATGCACGGTTAATCCTATCATCCAAGCTTGGTTGTCTCTCCTCGACCTTTGAAAGATCCTGCTGTGCCTTATGTAAACGTTCTTTTTGTGTATTAATCACTTTCTCCAGGTAATCACCGTGATGTTTGAGTTCAAACCAGACCTGAAAAAAGAGCAAAGCAAGCAGAAATCTATGTAAGTTAGGAATTCTAAGGCCAGAACAAAACAGCATCTGAACTGCCACAGTCTACATACTTCTAACAAAGCCTTGGGGAATAAAAGATTGATAAGTTTCTTTTGTTACCTTGTGGGCGTACTCAACATAATTCTCATTAAAAAGCTTACAATATTGATGGAGAGCTGATCGACCTTCAATGGAATCAGCAACAAGAGAGCGTAAATTAGGTGAGGCCTGTGGAATAAGAACCACATTAGGTCCATCCAGGAGTTCCTTGCTCAAAACAACTGGAGTATCTTTCTCTTGGAACTCATCAAGGCTATCTTTCTTCTCCCTATCAACATGAACTGGCAACGAAATATTCCAATCTTTCGTCTCTAATACTATACATTCTTGAGAGGAGGTGACTGCCACTATCCAAGAATAACCAAATGAATCCTCTAGAGCCAGAAAACCAGAAAGCAGTGATGAGGTGCTAGTTTCGCCTAGGGATGTACTCAGAATAGAATACACAGAAGGAGCTTTCATGACCTCTTCTTTCCCACTTGCCTGGCTTGTAAAAGGTAGAAAATGTATAACTATTGAATCTACACCACCACCGTGCAGGCAATATATTCTTTCTGGGATGAAGGGATCAGCAAACATCGAAATAAGGGAACCATTATCTATTTTTTCAGGCAAAGCCAAATCCACAACAGCCAAACTCAACAAAGGAGGTGAATTTCCTAACCAAGCAGTATGATCAAGTGGTTGATCAAGCTTTACAACAGGACGATCTCCTAGGCTTGACTCGCAAATCATGGCAACGCCAAGGATATGGTCATGAGAATCAACACATACGCGAGGCGGGTTACCGACATTCCAAACAGGTTGAATTTCATCAGCAAGAGCATCTATTTGCAACTGCCCACTGCTCCAGGAAGTCACCAAGACTGAATCCTTGCTGATTATGTTATACAGAATCCCCACCGCCCTACCTTCACATGTCGTACCCTGTAGTTCAGAATCTTCTTCATCACCATGGCAGACTTTACGGAGAGGCCCCTGCAAGTTTAGGTTTTCAAATATGTAAAACAATCCAACACCTTAATTATGCAGAATGAACACTTTTAAAGTACTTAACAGTGTCAAATTGCTGGAATATGGCATTCTCAATAAATTGAAAATAAAATAAAATGACATTCATAAGTAAACATGAATGATGAGGGACTTCTCGACAGAAGCAGCATGATACACTATTGCAGGGAAATCAGTTGAAGTCCTCATTGCCTATGTAAAGCTAACCAACTATAAGATAACCTATAAGCATTTGTTGTGACAGACAGATGCCAGATATTTCACCAATATCATCATGAGAGAACTTGGTGTCAGGGGGTTGTTGGCAGACGGTATACCAATTACTTTTTTGGTGCTGCAGGATCACCCAATTTCCAAGACACTTGCTTCACAACTTACAATGCACAAAATGCTTATCTCGTAGAACCGGTATATGTTTTAAAGATATAACAGTATACATAATCATCCATTAACAGATCTAACTTGCATCATTCAGGCCTTAGCTCACTACTTCATGCCTAATGACTGCAATTATCACCGTGTCAACTTATATAATGCAAGCACAAGCAGAAACTTACCTGTAACAAAAGAGAAGCATCAAAAGGTACATAGGGATGGGCTCTCAGTGCCACTGAACTTCCTCCTCCTGCTGGTTGACTCACCAACTGAGGAAATGTTGCTTGCAACCAAGCAATAGCCAAACTAGAATGACTAACTGCCCTTGAGTTGGATGCCTTCAGCCCAAATAAATGCGCGTCGTTATAAATTTCCCAAATAGAATCCCATCTGTGCACACTGCCACCAAAAGGAGGATTTCATTTAGGTTCTTCATAGAACAGGTTGTAGTGAAAAGAAGACATGTACTTTGTACAGACGTCAAACTTAGCATGCTTAAAATGAAAAAGGAATAGAAAGAGTACAAAATCCAGCACCCTCATAATAGAAAGGTTACATGTAATTGCACTACAACATGAGAATGCAAACATACCTTCCAAAGGGAACAACTGGGCAGAGAATGTAGATTGAACCATCACTAAACAAAATGAATACCTATAGAAATTTATAAAAGCTAATTAGTAAACAACACTAACTCCAAAATAACTACCATGGAAAAGTTCAGTTACATGAAAATACATGATCAGCGGTTTGAAATTATTTAATTGTCCTAAAGATGATGAAAATTGTCCGGTTTGAAATTATTTAAGAATTGATAATTGTCCTAAAGATCAATATGTAATCTAAGCTTACCGTAAACCTATCCCACAAGTGTTCACCTCCAAATGAAAATCCCACAGGACAGATAGATGCAGCATTTCGACATTTTTCAGGTTCTACCGGCTGTAAGTAATATTCCTGCTCCGGCTTTTCAAGATCCGAAGACAAATCAAAAAGTCTGCAAATAAAATAACAAAATCTTCAAACAATGTCTCTGTGTCTTCGTATCTATATATATACGTACAGCATACACTCAAGTAGACATATATGGCTTATAATTTAATAAAATCTAAAGAGAGTAATGAGTGTAATCGTTACCTGAAAACTGAGTCAGAAGAAAGGATACCCAAATGAGTATCCGAAATAGGGTGCCACAAAATTTGCAATGTTTGTATCGAATTGTGGTTTTCGTAATAATATTGAGACCCAACTGAAACAGTCCTGTAAATAAAAGTGAAATTGCATTATTATACAATAACAAAATCTTGTTATATTTGGATCATTAACCAACAACCCAAACTAGTAAGATATTCTTGTTATCAACAGGTGCCTCTGATACAGCAATTGACCAAAATTAATTACGAGTTTAGGCTATCTCAATAACTCCCCAAGCAGTTCGAAAAGAGTATCAACATAACAAGCATTTTTAACATTTTACGCATGACAATCCCGTATGATCAGTAAAAACTTGATAGAATAATTTTTGAAAACGATGGAAAACTAGCAACTTAATAGCTAGTTACTCACAGGGCATAACCAGGACCCTCAGATCATCCCGAGGATATAGGCCTTGTGGATGGTGCTCACATCACCATCCACATCAGACGCAGCGAACAACAGGAGAGCAACATGCCAAGGACGGTCGATTGATCTTCTTACCATTAACAATAGCACAATACCCACATTGCCCAATAGAGATGGACATAAATTTTGCTAAAACCTCTCCTCCATAAACCCTATGTCCTAACTTGCACAGAAAGAGAAACCAATTACAAATAAATACTTGAATTTTCACCATACCTGCATATAATGGTACTATCTTTCGCCGAATTTCTTCCAAATAGATACATAACAGAAAGACCATGATCACCAGAAAGAAATAATGCTGATCCATTCCTATTAATAGAAATGTTGCTGACAACAAAACTCAAATGAACATCTGGTTGCAATACCTACAACATTCAAGTGAATAAAGGGGTATTTTAGGTAATAATTGACTGTAAAACCCTACAAAAGAATGAAAATTGATTGAGATAATTACCTTGGAAGAGGAAGAGGCAAGAACCGAAGTAGGGTCATCAGGATCACCAAGACGAATAGAGACGCGATGTAGAGATTGAGTATGAGATTCCCACAAGTAAAGACGAGATGCTTTTTTATCATAAGCAATTAGGTTTTTACACCACCACCGCTGGTGGTGGTGATGGTGGTGGTTGTAAAAATAGGGTGAGATTGTAGAGGAATCCATTCAATTTGCTCTTTTGAAGATGATGATGGTGGTGTTTTAGTTGGTGGAGATGGAGTTAGGGTTTTGTTGTTGCTGCCTGTTTCTGTTATTTCGAAACTGAATCTCATGGTATTCTAACAATTTACACTCGCTCTCTAGAACAGGAAGAAGATACAAGAGAGGGTTTAACCGCGACTGTTTGGTTTAATTTTGTTTTTCCTTTTAGCTCGGACTTTTATCTAGAGATTCGTGCATGTTATTCATAACCGTTAGATTTCCTTTCGTTTTTACAACATAAGTTCAGATTTTGGAGAAGCATGGAGATTGGAGTAGTGGCCCAATCAATTTCCAAGTTCAAGCACGGAGATTGGAGTAGATTTTATAAAAACTTTTGGAGTCTAATATATTTTTATATTTTATGGGTCATTTTTCTAAATGACCACACAAAAAAGAATATTTTTTAAGTGGTCCCACCCAACACAATTAAATATATATTTTTAAAAGACAAAAAAGGTCACCCAAACGTAAATCTAGATTTACCCATTATCTTCGATTTTTCGGAGATTGAAATTTTTCGAGTCTTTTTATGCCCTTATATAATTGGTAGCAAATACAACAATCGGTAGTTAAACAATAATCGGTAGTCAATATAGACTCAGTAGTTCCCAATTAATGTGTGGATATTTTGGCTAATATGCCCTTTTTTAATCGATAGATAATATAATTTATAAACTTACCGATTATAAGTAGCCACAGATTCAACCTTGGCCAAATTACATAGGTTTTGAGGGTACACAGTCAACCATGACCATTTGGTTTGTGTTTTGGATGTAGCCATAATCGGAAGCTAAATAGGTTACCTAACCTCCCGATTATGGGTTGCCCCAAAATGAGATTTATCTTAAATTCTTCATCTGATGAATTTTGAAATCTGCCATAATCGATAGCTAATCTAACTTGTAAACTACCGATTATAAGTAGACCCAGATTCAACCTTTGCCAAAACAATAATCGGTAGCCAAAACAATAATCGGTAGTTTCACAAAATAATCGGAAGCAAACTCTTGTAATCGGTAATCTGGGGTCTATATATTAGTGTTTGGAATTTGTTTTTGAGTCATTGTGAGATATGTCTCTAACTTCCGATTGAGTGAGAGAAGAAGAAGAAAAAAAAATAGAAAAAGAAGTGGGTATATGTTGCTAACTTCCGATTGTTGCCAACTTCCATAAACATGGATGGGTACGAAGAAGAACGTGAAGTTGTTGAAGTTCAAGGTTCACTACCGTTTAGAGATGACGATTTGGGGTATATGTTGAATGATCCAAACTTTCATGAAGATGAAACCCTAGACGACGCTTTCATGGAAGAAAACGGAGAATCACCCAAAATCGAAGCTAACGATGCATCAAACATACATGTATGTTGTTAACAAACTCTAATACCCATGTTATATGCGTTTGTGTGTTTTTTTGAACTAGAAAATTCGATTTCTGCATGCATTGAATGCCATGAACGACATATAATCAGTAGGTAACTGAGTACCATATCTACCGATTACAAGAAACCGTGTCCAATATATCTACAATCGAACGTTTGTTTATGTATTAAGCTACCGAATATGAAAAAAACAACCCAAATTGAAAGCTTTAATTTCTCACAATCGGTAGCTTTATACATCAACAAACGTCCGATTTTCAAAAGTCGTCCCAAATACGAAATTATCCAAAACTGAAATATTCGTAATTCTTGATATTACATAATCGGTTGTTTATGAATGCACTTATCCTCCGATTATGCTAGTCGCCCCAAAAACAAAGTTCTCCGAAAATGAAATTTTCGAAATTCTTGATATTCCATAATCGGTAGTTTATGAATTCATTTATCCTCCGATTATTGAAGTTTTTTATACAGAACAGTTGGACATTTTTGTATTTCGTTAATCGGTAGCCTATGGTCGTACAATACTACCGATTAATGTGTAATCGGTTGCCTTGTGTCGTATTTGATTACCGATTGATTTATAATCGGTTATATAGTCTCTAAAATTGCTTCTGATTGCTAATGCATAACTTGTTGTTATGGTGCGTAGGCTGTTGTAGCGGTTGATGATGATTATTATTTGAGGCCTGATACTTCCCTACACTATGCAAACGATTTGGTATGGTCATGAATTATCTTTTCTTTTTCCAATCATGTATGTTAGATGGTTATGCTTATTATTTTTGTTTTGTTATATGCGCATTTAGATATTTGGAAGTAAGAAGGAGGCCAAGGAATGGCTTATGAACAAGGCAAAAGAGAAGATGTGCGTGGTAGTTCAGAACCGTTGCGTTAAGAAGATTCGGTTTGAAATGATATGTGAGCGAGGTGGGGAGAAGAAGAGTCACGAGGGAAAGAATAATAAGTATGTAAGGAATACGGAGAGAAAGAAATACCGAACTCATACAAAGAAGATTGGATGCCCATTTAAGATTGTCCTCTATAAGCCCGATGGTAGGGAAAGTAAAGAGTGGAAAATGTCTAAAGTTGCTAATGGTTGTCACAACCACGATGATCTGGATACTCTTATTAGACATGTAATGGTTGCGAAGCTAAAACCACATGAAATGGAGACGGTGAGGTCTATGCGGATCCAAAGGAGAGTGCGATCTTAAGTTAAATAAAGGCGGACGACCCCGACAACTTGTCTTCATTGTCTACAATTAAGTCGGCCCTAGCTACGATCAAAAGGACGAAATGGTAGAACGGTCATGCAACAATCGCAATGGTTAGCTGAGTTACACGGCTACACATTGAGAACGGAAGAATAGGATGGTAAAGTGGTACGTATTTTCTTGACACATCCCGAAATGATCAAATTGGATCAGTGTTTTCATCAAATTTTGTTGATAGATGCCACTTATAAGACAAACAAATATAACATGCCGTTGTTGAACATCGCTTGTCACACTTCGGAAAAAAACACGTTTACGATTGCATGAGGTTTAATGGATCATGAGAAAAACGTGAGTTTCATTTGGATGTTGGAGACGTTGAGGTCCATTTATAATGACGATGATTTTCCAAGGGTTATTGTAACTGATAACGATCAAGCCTTAATGCATGCAATAACGGTAGTGTTTCCTGAAGCCCAAAACTTGCAATGTACGTTGCACATTCAATGCAACCTCAAACACAATTGCCATCACCATTTCCAAGCTAAAAAACCAAGGAAGGGTACCAAGAGGTCGAAGGAAGAGGATGAGCGCATTATTAAATTAACCATGGAAGAACGAGAGGAAGATAAAAGGTTATTTGATGAAAAATGGAAGGAGGATGGAATGATTTGGAGAGCGTTCATGAAAGCATGGGACAAGATCGTTTGGTCAAAGACCGAGGAAATTTACGAACGTAAATTAAAGAAATTTGAGGATGAATATGGCACGGACTACCCAAAACCCGTTGAGTATTGTAAAACACAATGGTTACCGATTAAGGAGAGGTTTGTGTTTGCATGGACATATGAATATCATAACATCAAGAACGAGGCAACAAGCATTGCGGAGGGGTCTCATGGCCGATTAAAGAAAATACTTCTAGGTAGTCAAAATGGAGTTGTGTCGATCCAAGAAGCAATCCATGAATTCACCAATCGTGATCTCGCATAGATTAAGAATTGTATGCAATTTAGTGTACATAAATTCCCTACGGAACATGAAAGGAAAGATTGCTTCTAAAGGACGTTGTTCATAAAGTTTCAAAATGGGAAATAAATCACATGATGGAACAATTGAAGTTATATAAAGCTTACGATAACGAGAATACGGTTTGTGTCTGCAAGGATATGATAGGTATTGGTTTCCCTTGTCGTCATAAAATGGGTAGGTACGTTGATGTGATTGACATCAATGATATTCATCCATTTTGGAAGCAATTAAATTTCACTCCAAGCACCCCCAAAGTTGATGGTCCGTCGTTCATGGAGTCGGACTTGTGTGCAAGAATAACCGAGCGTTATGCTACAACAAATGGCGCCAAGAAGCAAATATTGATGCATGATTTGGAGCAAGCTCTTCACCCTTGTTTAAGGGAGGTTGATGAACCTATTAAGCAAAAGGGGGCGGGTAGGCCAAACACCAAAGTGTCGAGGACCATTGAAAGAAAAGAATTGAAGGAGTATTTTTATAATAAAAGAATATTGTCTAGGCGTGAGCGTTCGGAAGCCGAATTTGAAGATTAGACGGAACCCAAGAAAAGAGGTCGTCCAAGAAAAGATCAAAGTGGACCAACCGCCCGACAAGTGAGGCCAAAGGTCTCTACGGAGCCTTCTCAAGTAAGTCAAGCCGAGGCGGTGGAAGAAGTTGTGTTAGTGGAGACCCAAACTAGCTCTGTAGTTATTTATCAAATGAGCGACTCGCAACAAACACAATCAACGGAAATGGTGACTATAAAAGAGAAGTATGGTACTCTTCGTTGTCCTAGGGATTTTCATGGAAGACCAACACGATCAAGGTACACGATTATATAAGAGTATATGAAAACTCCCTCCACTCATTGTTCCATTTGTTTTGTCCACCGACTAGGTTGATGGGGATGGCAATTGTGGGTTTCACGTCGCTACAAAACAAATTGGTTACTTTGGAGATGCGATGAACGAAGATGTCACCCAATGGAAATATTTAAGAACTAAGATGGCGGTACAACTAATAAAGGACGAGGATTTCTATATGGAGATGATGAAGCGAGGAGATAGACACAACAAAGAACTAGAGTTCAAAGACTTAGTTGCGCGAGTAAAGTGCCGAAAGGGATTGAAGACAGTCGGATCCAAGTATTGGATGACAATTCCTAAATGTGGATATCTCTTAGCGGGCGTTTTGAATTGCATGGTACATTTCTTTGTTCCTCCTAAGTATGGACATTATTTTATGTTTGCACCTACAAGGACGGTTTGCGATGAATCGGTTACAGATAGAAGAATTGTTATGGCATTTGTGAATGAGATGCATTTTATCGGTTTAAGAGTAAAGAGAGATTGCCCATTACCTCCGTTGGGTGGTTGGACGGATTACTTCCCAACGAATCATTGTAAGGATTGGTTGAAATAATATGAGACCAACATGTTGGATTGGGATCGCGTCATGAACAACAAATTTCCGGAAGGCCTACTCGAATTGGTTCCCTCGGATGATGAAGATGAATGATCGTTATGTTTGAAAGATGTATTTTGAACCACCCTATTTGTACATGATTTTTTGGAATTTTTTGGAAAATACTGTGAAGTATAAAGCTATAATAGGTAGTTATATTATTAATATATCAACCGATTATACATGCTTTTGTAAACATACTCAATCAATGTTATAATCGGTTATTAATTTTTCTAATTTAACTTCCGATTGTCACCAAACTCTGAAAAAAACTGAAAATTTTCCCAAAATCGGTAGACAAGTTAATACATAAACTTCCGATTGTCACCAAACTCTGACAAAAAACTAAAAAATTTCCTAGAATCGGTAGACAAGTTAATACATAAACTTCCGATTGTCACCAAACTCTGACAAATAAAATGAAAATTTTCCCAGAATCGGTAGACAATATAATACATAAACTACCGATTGTTACCAAACTCTGACAAAAAACTGAAAAATTTTCCCAGAATCGGTAGACAACATAATACATAAACTTCCGATTGTCACCAAACTCTGACAAAAAAGCTGAAAATTTTCCCAGAATCGGTAGACAATACAACATAATAACTTCCGATTGCAACAATCAATCAATATTTATACTGTTGCCACGGACTTCAGGAATTCATAACTTCCATCATAAGTGAAGTCTTCACCCTTTTCCACTAAGTACTGTCTTTTTTGCGAGTGTCTCCTACACAAACAAATACAAAAGAATGTCAAGTTCGTTTTAGTAAGAAAGATTAGACACCCGGTGTTATTTAAAAGAAGTATGCAAATACTTACAAATTGTTGGATCGACAAGCTTAAGTGGCTAGTGTTAAAGATCCTCTTTTGTATCGTTATGTAATCATTTACCCCTTTTTGGACAAGTCGGAAACGATCATGAACTTGTTGGAGTGATCTTTGCTTTGGATTTCCACACTCTCGCACAAATTGGCTATATACCCTCCCCCAAAATATTTCGGGTGTTAACTTTCTTGCCATGACATCTTCACGTCTTGTTTCATGATACCATGTTTTGACAATGACCAAATCTTCTGCCGCGTCAAATGTTGTCATGCTTGTAAGTTGAGATATAGAATGAATTCACAAGAGTAGACGATGGAAAATATATTTGTAGAATACACGATGTTATATATGTGTTGTTTGGTGCATAAATAAGAAGAGTTTACCCTCCTTATATAGATGAGAGTCCCAACGTCTCTTTTTTTGAAAATATGGCCGTTGATGCGTACTTTTACAAGACTGTACTGAAATTACGTACAATGATTACATACAATCGGTAGATAATGGTTGAACAACAACAACCGATTATGAGTAATCGGAAGCTAATGATATCTATTTACTACCGATTATATGATGTTTTGTCAACAGAGTTCTCAGTTTTATTAGAATAGTATAATCGGAGGATTATCAATATGTATTATCAACTGATTGTGTGTGGTTTTCGAGGCACGACTAGTTTATTTTGAACGAAATAGCCGTTGGAGTATAATCGGTAGTTACATAAAGAATTAAACATCTGATTGTAATAATATTTTGAAATTCATAACGATATCACCTACAACATCATAATAATTTTACAATCATAACTTTTCATTGAACTTCCACAATTCTATTACAAGGTATTGTGATTAGCGTCGTGGACGTGTTGGAAGAGTCCTAAACGAATTAAATGTTTTCATCGCCCTAAGGATTCTAAAATGAGCTTAATAACGGAAGCTTGATCTTTTCCATCTACGCCATTCCCCGAGAGATCGTTCTATAACCTCATCATTGGTTTCACCCCTCAATCGGTATTGATTCACAAGATAAGTTAAATGGACGAATTCTTCGACGTGTCGGTTTATTGATCCAACTCGGTATAAAAGATCAGCGGAGTGACGGTTATTTGGGTTTCCGGTGTCGGCGCAGAATTTTTCGTGAATTCTCCCCAAATAACTCATACTCATTATGCCTCCTTTCCTACGTTCTTCTCCTCGTCTCGTATAGAATTGAACCTAGCGCCTACATAAAGATAAATCTTCTTCAATCGTGAACTCCGTAGGATTAATGAATGGTTGGGCCATTATGTTGAAGATGATGTTGGAGAGAGTTTAAAGGTATTTGTGTTTCATAGAGGGTAAAAGGATACCATCCTTATATAGAGTTTAGAGTACCAACGGCTCTATTCTGTAGATGACCGACTAAATAATCGGTAGTTAAATAAGGTACCTTAACTTCCGATTATACAGTTGCCCCAAATTTTGTTTTTGCAGAAATCTCAATTTTTTCGAATTCGGGAACTAGAATAATCGGTAGGTCAATAAGTTAATATGACGTCCGATTAAAAAGTTGCCCCAAATTTCTTCTTTGCCGAAATCACCAATTTTTGGAATTTAGGAGCTACTATAATCGGTAGTTAAATAACCTTCGATTATTAAGATGCCCCAAATTTTGTTTTTGTCAAAATTTCAATATTTTCGAATTTGGGTGAATAATCGGTAGGTTATGAAGTTATTTATGAACTTCACCTATCTACCGATTGCTAACGACCACAACATTGAGAATAATCGTAATCGGTAGATAATACCACTTACTTAACTACCGATTGTATAAGGATACTATGGTAATCTCCGCATTTTTGGACATCCCATAACGTTGTATACGGGTTGGGAATAAAAAAGTCGCCCCTAATTCTTTTGGGGTCGCCCCTAAAAATGCCAGGCTTTTTTAGCAAAAAAAAAAAAAGTTGAACCAAAACACCAAAGGATGATGTCTAAACTCTTAAAAATTAAACATATCAATCTTAAAGACCCTTATTTAGGTGCCCCTTTGTTCAGACAGATCGAAAATCAAAACTTTTAACTTTACTCTGGTGTTTGAGGGTGAAAATGGT
>JAJJWW010007179.1:0-85332 GCA_023531295.1 Papaver armeniacum
CACCGATTCAAGGTAAAGTTGCGCTCCTACGTCTCGATCCCCAGGATACTATGCACTTGATTCCCTTAGCTGATCTCACCCACAACTAAGAGTTGCTACGACCCAAAGTCCAAGACTTTACTAAACAAATTTGTATCACACAGAAAAGTCTACGGTGATAGATAAATCTGTCTCCCATAGATAAACCTATGAGTTTTTGTTCCGTATTTTGATAAATCAAGGTGAACAGGAAGTAATTGATGACCCGGACTTATATTCCCGAAGAACAACCTAGTCTTATCAATCACCTCACAATAATCTAAATCGTATGGTTGCGAAACTAGATATTGCGGAAGCAAAAACGATGAGACGAAGATGTTTGTGATTTATTTTTATCTTTCCCTATCGGATATATAATCTCAAGTTAATTATTCAATTAAACTCGTACGATAGAAAATGGCAAGATCAAATTGATCAACTACAAGAGAAGTAGTTTCGTCTGGTTTCACAATCCCAATGAAGTCTTTCAGTTGTTAACCTACGGGTCTCTAGAAGAAACCTAAGGTTAAAGGAGAATCGACTCTAGCAAAACCAACTAGTATCACACATGAGGTGTGGGGATTAGTTTTTCTAGTTGCTAGAGTTTCCCTTATATAGTTTTCAAATCAGGGTTTGCAAACTAAGTTACCTTGGTAACAAAGCATTCAATATTCACCGTTAGATGAAAAACCTGATTCAACCAAGATAATATCTTTCAACCATTAGATCGAAACTTAGCTTGTCACACACAAATGAAATGTATTCATCTAGGTTTGAGTAACCGTACCTAAACGTGTACACTTAGTTGGTTCACAAATAGTTAACCAATGGTTAGCCATATGAGCACTTTCATATTAATCGTATTCATCTTTTTCATGACTAGTTCAAATGAATCATAAGAACTAGTTCATGAGTTGTTCAATTTCTTAGGTATTTATTCATAAACACAATTGAAACAAAATCGGTTTGATCCACTTGAATCAATTCATGAACAATATAGCCACGGTTTGCAAAGATTGCATTCCTTATAATTATTGTTTTAAGTTCATGAACTACAGATTTGAGAAATAACCAGCTTGGGTATGCGTACGGGTATGCATACCTTATCTACCGGATTTGAGTTTACAAACTCAGCAGAAATTTTCGGTTCGAAAACTTCTATGGGTACGCGTACGGGTATGCGTACCAAAGGTGACTGGTTTACTAGTTTGCAAACTTACAAACTCACCATAAATTTTCGGTATGAAAACTTCCGTGGGTACGCGTACACAACCTGTCTCCTTCACCAATAACGCATGCACACATATGTGCGCACTTGATTTCCGGCAAATGGATTTATACACTAATGTGCGAACACACTATATATGCTTATATCTATAGTTGGTAATCTCAACTCTACATTTCAATCATTGAAACAATCTTCTATAATGTTATAACAATCGTTATTCACGACTATTGTCATCAAAGCTATTTTCAAGATTGAAACGTCATCATGACTTTCGTCACGGGTAAAGATGAAAATGGTTAAAGCAAAAGCTCACCAAGACATATTTCGAGAAAAAGATAGGCGAGTAAACTCGGCTCGAAATAGCAAATGTGTATGTATGAAAACTATCATACTTATATGACTATTGTCTCAAGAGTAGGAGATAGAGTAGACTTTTGAGTGACAGATGAGTTCAAGTCTCCACATACCTTTTTGTCGGATGAAGTTCCACTTGTTCCTCGAGTAGTTCTTCGTCTTCGTAAGATGATCGCCATGGAGTCTGGAGCTCAACTACACTTAACTATCCTAGACCGAGACTTAGTCATAAGTAAACTAGAAATCAAGACATATAGTTTTGATCACTAATATTGACAAACATGCTTGAGATAGAAACGCATGCGAGTTCGACCGAGCAGTGCTCTAACAATCTCCCACTTTGTCAAATTTAGTGACAAAACTATCAATACATATGGATTACAAAATATATAAAACTTTGTAGCTTCTCGTCCACATGCTTGATCTCCTTGGTGCTTCAACGTTACTCGAAAACTTCATCTTTTCCAAGTACTCCTATGATTCCATAGATGTTCAGTTCAGCATCATAGTTGTTGAAGTTCCGTAGCCATAACAATGAGAAAACAAAAGCTCTCGATCATTGTTATACAATGTCATAGTATTATTACACAGCATCAAAGTTGTAATATCCCCATTTTCTTTTTACACTTTGAAAATTTTAAATTAAAATTGTTTTTACTTTTATGGGTTGCATAGCGTTGTTTAATGGGATTGGATGGTGAATCCATTCATTACATTTAGATGGATATTTAGGGATCCTAAATATATTAATTTAGTTACCATATATACATAGATAGACAGGCACATGGTTAGGTTTTTGTATTTTACAAAACAAAAACCTAAAGATGAATTTTAGAAAGGGAGATAAACAGCCACCGGCGAGTCTTCTTCTACTGGAGATCTCAACTACCATGGGAAACGATTAAAAAAAAAAGGAAGAGGAAAAGGAAGATGATTAGAGATAAATGCTGATGTTGCAGGAAAAAGAAGCAAGGCTCTCAAGCAATCCGGTAGGTTTTTTATCTCTTATATCCTTTGTGTGTTCGGTCTAATGAGTTTAGAAAATTTCTAAGGGAAGAATTATAATCTATAGTTGTAATTCCTGTCGGTCTAAGCCTTAGGATCGGTTTATGAGAATGATTGTAAAGAGATTTAGCATGGACTGTGCGCCTACAACGTGTTGCAGAGGGTTGTGCATGAAGTTTTGATTTAACCAGTAGATAATCCGTGTAGTGACTACCCCACATTTCTATGACTACCCATGTATGTACAGAACCATGGTAATACCTATAATCCTCAAGATAAGTTGTATCCTCATGTTAAGCACTGTTGACTGTTTTGGAATGAGATTTCGAGATCCTTATTAATACTTATGATACATTGTAGTTGTTGTCATCCACACTACACCCCTCACAAGAATCCACACAATCAAATCATTTTAAGATGAACAATTATAAGTTTTATTGATCAAATTCTAGAAATGTTACAAGATGAAAAGGAGTTTAGAGCCTAAAGAATTACAATCATTCTAAACTTTCTCTCTCTTAATGACTTGTTCAACACTCGAAAAAGATCTCTCCTAGTTTCGGATTAATGGCCTATTCGGCTCTTTATATAGGACATTATTTAATAGGATCCCATACTAACTCTCCACTAGTAGTTCCTTTATTTTTTTGTATATTTTGTATATATTTTAAATTTAAATGTCAATTATTCGCGAAAATTTTCGATCTCGCTACATGTTTAACATCTTTTCGTGTTTTTGTTAAAAGTTTATAAACTCCTTTATAATACATTTTTTAAATTGTTTACTTCTTGTTAAATAATCACGCTAAAAATGTTTTTTTCCATCTTCATAAATCATATACAAATAAAATTGGTCATTCTTGCAATAAGATAATAATACTTATCAATACATGATATGTTGTCATCCCACTCTTGCAATGGGTTAATTTGACCAAACAAAAGATTTAATACCCTAGATTACTACCCATCCAAAATGGGGAGACTTAGTTTTTGATCTGTCTGTTATGTAGGGATGCATCTAACGTAATACTAGAAGTTTAGAGTCATTATGGGACTTAGCTACATGACGTAGTCTTGAAATACTACCCGTATGCTATTTTTTGTTAATTAGTTTGACGTGTCAGTAGATTTGATTTCTTGTACCTAGGTGTTGTGTACGAATTGTTCTGTGCCCATGTCATGGTCATGAGATGTTTAGCTGTCATAGTGTTTTGATGGCCAGGAGGATGTCAGTTGTTAGTTGTCGTGTAGCCAGTCGTATTATCATCATTTTTAGTGGGATTAAATGGTGTGGTTTCTTTGTTGTTTATGTCGCCCGTAGTTGGCTCGATACCCATAATTTATTACGATGATGACCAAGGAATCGCCTAAAAGATATGGATCTATTATTTTTGGATGGGTCTGACAACACCTTATTCTCCGGTGCACGGTAGGAGGAATAGGTTGACTACACAAGGGGTGATTTACCTTGTTTTTGTCGACAAGCGATTAGGCTAAGAAATTAGAGAGGGGACGGTTGGTAAGTATCAAAGGGTCAGGGTAAGTGAAAGTTTTATAAGTATATATCTACCACTGAATTGTTTTCATTTCTTGACAACATGTTTTGTCCCTGTTGGACTTTTCCAGTTAGTTCACTTTACTCTTTTAAGCTACTGTTAAAAAGATTTTCGTTTCATAAAATTATTTTTACTTCTAGACAGTGCCTACGAATTATTTAGGACACGTTGAATCGACTCTATTGGCTATAAGGGTGTGAAAGCCTACTTTTAGTTGGGGTCTAACCCAACGTTCATTTTTTTTAGGAGATCGTGACCGTGACTATGGAGAAACCTAGCTTGTAGATCATTTCTATTTCCGAAAAGCTACATTATTATTATTTTTAAGATGCATAAATAAATATTTTATTTATTTCCTTTGAGATCAGTCTTTTATTTTCTTTTTAATGAATTCTTAACATTTATTTTGGGGCCGACCTGCTTGTCGAAGATCATTTTTGTTCTAAATACTTTTATTAAACTTTACAACATTTTAACGGTTTCATTAAATAAAATGTATCTATTTATGGATTAATGTGAATGTGCTCCATACAATAGCTTGATCTCCATTTGTTGGCTTGAAGGTTTGAGTGTGTAAAGTGGTCCATGAGTAGGCCACACTTCGGATTTTAGGGCGGCCGACCTAGAATTCGAAGTGGTGCGTGACAAAAGTTCTCATATCACAACTTCGACAACAATATTATGGTGACATGTATCACTCCCCCTTAGTCAATACTTCGTCTCAACACGAAAACCACTCCCCCTTACATAATGATCCGAAAACCATATGTATTTGTAGTGTGAACTACATATTAATTATCCCCCTTTTTGTCAATAAAATTGGCAAAGGTACGAAAACGGGATCCTAATGAAATTTTCATGGAGACACTTCAAGACCAAAGAAAAGTACATATCAACTTTGTTTAGATGCAATCATAAAGCCGAAGCTAAATGCATTCATCACAAAGTTTATAAAGATACAAGATAACTCCTCAAATATTCCACAACCGCACTCCCTACAAAAATATGGCAATCAAGCACAAGTTCAAAAGAACTCTCCCCCATTTGATGTCATTCCCGAGAGAACAACAAGAGCGACCATACTTTTACGAGAAAAGAAGGATTTCTTTGGACACCAAAAATCACAAGATGATTTGTATCCAAAATTCCCAATTAAACTAACCACAAGAGAACCCATGATTAATTTAATCGGAATACACAACCAAAATAACCTCAAACGAATCTATGATTAGTCTAGTTGGAAATGCTCACACAAGAAGACTTATGGAGCCGCACAATATATACATAAAATATGGATCAGGGAAGATCAATACTGCGGAATATACAAGGATTCATTCTATTTTCCATCACTATTTGCACAATGACATATAATAGATATAATCCTTGTAAACAAAAGATTTTAACCTATCTTCCATCAATAAATGACATAATAGGCTTAACTTTTGTTTGTCAAAAGTTCATCGATCTTGTATCAATACATGCATATCGACATATAAACGAGATAACTTTTGACAACGTATGGGATAATAATAGTTCACGAACGCAAACACACATATCCCATAACACATTGCAATATATAAAACCATAAAGATTAATACTGCAAAAATCATCTTCCAAACCAAATTTAGAATTTAAAAAAATAAATCTAAAAACATGAAGATGAAAACGTTGGACATATATGTGTACTCACAATAATGGCTATTCCAAACCCTAGTTATCCTTCTTAAAAAAAAAACAAGAATAAAATTCTTTTAAGAAGTTTCCTAGATAAAAAAAAATCAAACATCTACTAGAAACCGATCACAAGCTAAAATCAAAGTTCACGTTCGCCAGCTTCACGTGTTTCGAGGCCTTCGAGCTTGTGATTCATAATATCAACTGCGTCTTCGGAGAAGATATCCTCATTGAGAAGTTCTTTAGCATGTGACTTTATGAGACCAAGGTCAGTGGTAACCTTTTTCAACTCAATTCTAACCACATCAAGATCCTTCATTGTATCAACAAGTTGCAGTTTTGCTTCCTCAAAGTATTTAAGAAAGTCATGAACCACTTCAGCAGATACTATATCCTCATTCTTAACATCTTGGTGTGAGTAGGCATAGTAACATGAGGCATTAGGTGCACCATCTTCTACAAGAGTTATTTTCTTCATCCCTTTTGATTCGAAACCAAGACCTTTCTCAAGAAATCCCTTTGCAAAATCACCATAGTGAGATGAAGGAGAAGACATTCTTGAAAACCCAGAAAATAACCTAGAGTATGCGTACGTGACTTACGTTACTCAATAGGTCGGGTACTTCAAAGGTTTCTTAGGGTTTCCTTAATTGACTCGTGCCAGTCACATGGGTAACCTATACGAGATCAATCTCGACCCAAAGCAAGACAAAAGTCGTGCGCGCACAACCTTGTTGAAAACTCTTGCAATTTGAAGAAATCAAAATGACAAAAAAATGTCTCATAGAGAAGTAATTTTAGAGTGCACGAGTAGCACCTTGTTTAACCAAACAATCAAAAAGAACAAAAGTTTTGACCACAACAATAACAAATAATTGTGCAGGTATTTTGCAAAGATACTCATGTTAAAGATGATAAGAAAATAGCTTGAGAGTCTGAAAATACCACTGTCACAGGTATACCTAAGCATGTCTCTCAACCAGGATTTTTGTGTGAGAGATTTCAACCTTGTGATTAATTGGCACAAGTATGAGCTTTTAGCTCATCAAATGAATATCGTTTTTGGTTAAACCCCTTTCTTCTGTACTTTGGAAAAAGACTGTTATGATGTGAGAAATTATCATAAAAATTACTATCATCATAATATGACACATAGTAAGGATTTTTACTTGAAGAGTGTTGTCTAGATGGAGTATACAATTTGTTGATGATTTCCTTATATCCCTCGATAATCAATTTTAGGTTTTCATCCATATGCTCATATCTGCATTCTTCACTAGATAAATGATTCACATTAGGATTAACATTATCTCCATTTCCGATAGGAGAGATAACGGAAGTTCTTCTTGGAAGATACTTGTTAAAAGGTCTATTATGCTTTTGTGCATTTGAGGAACTCATCGAAATGACCTTCCTTGTAGGAAACGCAGGATGTGTATCAAAACCAATTGGTTTAGACATACGAATGTCAGTTACACCTTTAAGAATTAAATCTAGGGTGTGTTGAAGTTGAATCAACGATTTGTTTTTCAACTTGGATTTCCTTTTTTGCACTATATGCCCTTTTGAATCACAAAAAAGGCACACTTTCTGATCACGGAAGTGATTAGAGATCTCAGACCTAATACTATCGTTTGGAGATGTCTTTCTTCCAACTGATGTGTGAATCCCCTCCACATTAGTTTGAGTGGGAAGAGAATCCGAAATTACTTCTGAAACTGGAGCTCTTTCAGTTTGAGTAGAAGTAGATGGTATAGTAGACTTTTCTGAACATCCTTGAATGGAGAGTCTCCTCAAGAGATGTTCAACATCTAAGGCATCCTTTTTAAGCTTTACCTCAAGTAAGATACGAGTTGATCGAACTTCAGGATTTTCTTTATATGAAGACTTTTCAATGGAGCCACGGTCTTTTACTACACCAAGAAGGACATTGACATGTATTTTTAGCTGTTTGAATCTTTCAGCTTGAATTCTAATAAGGTTTAGAATTAATTTGCTCTCTCTAGGTATTTCCTCTTGAGCAACAGAGTCAGATTCATTAGAAAAAAACATGTCAGTGTTAGTCTATTTCATTTGAACACTAGGTTCGTCTATAACAAAGATTGAGGGATCTTTCTCTTTGATAGACCTATTAGAAACAGAGTCTTTATTTCTGGTGACGCGTTTATCAAAAATAGTACTCTTGTCCATAGAGTCAGATCGCCACAAACGCAAACTTGTAAGGTCTTTAAACGTGTTTGCCTGCTCTGATACCAATTGAAAAAGCGGGGGTACAACAACCTCACCCAATATTTAGATTAGCAATCTGTATGGACTAACTCTAATATACTTTTAAGAGAATTAACTAGATAGTCAGACTCAATCTTAATAAAAATTATATCAAGGAGTTAATATCTCTATCTCTCGATTTGATCTTTACTCAAGCAAATGGAAATCTTGAGTCTTTATCAAATACTAGAGAGATAAACTTGGATGGTACCAAAGACCAATATCCAAGTGTCAATCAATGTAAATCAACAACCAAAGGTTGGATATTCTAATTGATTGATCTTAATGCACAACTTTGTGAATTTCAATTATATAACAAAATATAATGCGGAATAGAAATAAACGAGAGACATTTAAGTTTTGTTAATGAGGAAACCGCAAATGCGAGAAAACCCAGGACCTAGTCCGATTGAACACCACATCAGTATTAAGCCGCTACGAGACACTAGCCTACTATAAACTAACTTCGGTGGGACCGTAGTTGAACCATAATCAATCTCACACCGATTCAAGATACGGTTGCGCTCCTTACGTCTCTGATCCCAGCAGGATACTACGCACTTGATTCCTTTAGCTGATCTCACCCACAACTAAGAGTTGCTATGATCCAAAGTCGAAGACTTTAATAAACAAATATGTATCACATAGAAAAGTCTACGATGATAGATAAATCTGTCTCCCACAGATAAACCTATGAGTTTTTGTTCCATCTTTTGATAAATCAAGGTGAACAGGAAGTAATTGATAAACCGGACTTATATTCCCGAAGAACAACCTAGTATTATCAATCACCTCACAATAATCTAAATCATATGGTAGCGAAACTAGATATTGCGGAATCAAAAACGATGAGACGAAGATGTTTGTGATTTCTTTTTATCTTGCCTTATTGGAGATATAATCTCAAGTCAATTATTCAATTGAACTCGTATGATAGAAAATGGCAAGATCAGATCGCTCAACTACAAGAGAAGTAGTTTCTTCTGGCTTCACAATCCCAATGAAGTCTTTCAGTCGTTAACCTACTGGTGGTCTCGAGAAGAAACCTAAGGTTAAAGGAGAATCGACTCTAGCAAAACCAACTAGTATCACATGGGAGGTGTGGGGATTAGTTTTTCCAGTTGCTAGAGTTCCCCTTATATAGTTTTCAAATCAGGGTTTGCAAACTAAGTTACCTTGGTAACAAAGCATTCAATATTCACCGTTAGATGAAAAACCTGATTCAATCAAGCTAATATCTTTCAACCGTTAGATCGAAACTTAGCTTGTCACACACAAATGAAATGTATTCATTTAGGTTTGAGTAACCGTACCTAAACGTGTACACTTAGTTGGTTCACAAATAGTTAACCAATGGTTAGCCATATGAGCACTTTCATATTAACCGTATCCATCTTTCTCATAACTAGTTCAAATGACTCATAAGAACTAGTTCAAGAGTTGTTCAATTGCTTAGGTCTTTATTCATAGACACAGTTGAAACAAAATCGGTTTGATCCACTTGAATCAATTCATGAACAATATAGCCACGGTTTGCAAAGATTGCATTTCTTATAATTATTGTTTTAAGTTCATGAACTACCGATTTGAGAAATAACCAGTTTGGGTACGCGTACGTGATAAGCACGTAAGTGATACATTTTATACCCATATTTATATTAGCTAGGACTCGAAATATTGGCTAATAATACTATTTGGAGCTATTTGTAGGAAATATGAACGAAACAGATCATCCGAAGATAAATGGTGAAATCTGAAGCTAAAACCGTGTTTGCGACTTAAAGCAGCAATATTGCATTCACGGCACTCAAGACCTTGATCATTTACAAGGGGCAGTCAGCTAGCACCACTCACGGTCAGAAGTTGGACAGAGGTGCATTCTGCTAAACACGCCAGGTCCAGTGGAGTGACAAACAGATGAGTGGACGTGATTCTATCAGAGGCTAAAGAAATAGTGGATGACGTATCCATTTTCTTAACCACAACGTGTCCTGTTCTCCACCACTTCTCAGTTCTTATATATCAGTAGAGAAAAAGATGTTCTCGTTTCTTATTCTACCTGGTGGTTTTTGGATGGCAATAAAAATGGTTTCAAGGGGATAATTGTTCTTGATGGTTGGAGTAAGTGCAGGCAGTGGCGAAATGTACAATCTCGGGGTGTAGTGTTGGTGACAGAGATATAGTTTGTCTTATGTTGAGCTGGTACTGGTTTGTCATTCGAAAGAGATTAAGGTCATGTTATAGCATTCAATTGTTATTGGTGGTCGTACATCAAACTAGTAATAACCATGGAAGAAGATGAGTATGTGGAGCTGCGTACTCAATCGATGGAGGAAAGTTCTGAAGAAATAGAAGCTCGAGAAGGAAATGAGAACCGGAAGAGGCTTAGATGATCATGGAACATCAGTTGGCTGCAGCTCTCTTACTGGCGGTGGTTGTTATGGCCGTGCAGGCATGAAGAAGAATGGTTTCGTCGTTGATTCTTTAGTGCTGTGTTCAATTTGTTTGAAACCAAGTCAATAAGTCTCTCAGGCGGACAATTTGTATGAGCTGTTGATATTGTTAGAGGATAGGCAGTGAGAAGAACCAGTGATGCATGGCGACGACGAGATGCTTGAGAAGAGGAGATGTATGTTGGCTGAGATGATTGTGGTCAGTTGGAAGGAGCTGAAGTTAGATGGATGGACTGAACGGTGAGAAGATAGTGTTGGAACCAATATTTATTAATTACTCCCTCCGTCCTAAATTAAGAGTCCGCTTTGACTAAGTCAAGATATTAAGGAAATCCTATAAATTGTCATGACTAGACCTTGACTAAATTTATTTAATGTTATATTATTACCAAAACTAAATTATTAGTGTTAAAATAAGTAGAAGTTTATTAGGAACTTTATAACTATTCATAAATATTTTTATTTAAAAAAAAGAATGACAATTAATACAAAGATATTGAGTAAGTTTTTTTCCATAAATATGGTGATATTATTTAAGATTTGGATATTAAAAATGATTTTATGACTATAAAAATAAAGGGTATATTTGATAGTTTAAGAGAAAAGTATGTCTATAAACAGAAATGATGATAGAAAAAATGGACATACCAAAGTAGAAATTAGGACAGATAAAAACTAGTAATTATTATTTTAAGGTTTTTAACTAAATAAAATTAATTTATTATTTTGTTTGGGAATGAAACTTATTAGTCCCACATTGTGGAGTTTCCATTTTTTAGTAGTTTTAAGAGACTATATAAACCTTTTAGTCCCACATCTAGTAGTTTTAAGAGACTATATAAACCTTTTAGTCCCACATCTTAGGAGTTATATTTATTTATTAATTATATAAACAAATTCACTACTTTTGTAAAATCTATGGCAAAGGGGTTTCTCTATATTTTAGAGGGACCCCCAAGGGAAGATATTTTATATTGTTTTCTTATACATTCGCGATTTTCCTTAAGGGTTTTTTCGGAGTTGCCAAGCTCAAGTTGAGCATCTACTACATATGCTAGTAGTACGTTTATTAGGGTGTTTTATCCTGGAGATATCCGTCCACACGTGACTCACTCAGTTTTGCTTTGTTGCTGTTGCGGAGATCTGGGGAGCTCGTCCGTTTCATCAAATCGATCACTTCCATTATAAAGGAGCTAAGTATCAATAACTTTTGCTTATTTGATTTTTTCCTTGTTTTTGATTATTGCACCCAACAATCTTAAGACAGTAGAATTTGTGATAATCATGAATGTTAATTGTGGAGTGAAAAACAAAACAAAAATGAATTTTTGGTCAGTTGTAGAGTTTCAAGTTTATCTCTTAACCTAAAAGGAATTTCGGTGAACCCTTTTAACCTAATGTAGTAGACATCCTGATAGTTACCCACGTAAAATTTCGGAATTTTTGGAGTTGTAAAAGTATTTTTTTTGATATTTTACAAAACAGAGAAACGTTCCTGAAAAAATTCTGACGAGTAGAATTTTGTTGTTGACTAAATTTGTTTTTATGGGGTAACCATGAGTTTTTTGAAATGGTGATTCAAACGAAGTTTGTAGATCTATATGATATCTTCAAAACTAAAATTTTATTTTCCGATTTGGAACTAAGGTTTGTGATATGTGGTGTATTAGGTGATTGGGAAATTACCGTGTCCGTGGTCAGAGTATAAACGAAGATTGTGACATGAAATTGAAAATTGACATGGCTACTAGGCGCATGTGGATGAACACAATTCTTCCAAAGATGACAAAGGAAAGAACATCAAACATAACTCTAAGAGTAGTCTTCATAAGAAAGGTATGTTTCAGTAAAAATCAATCCAAGCATTACTTTAATTAAGGGTGATTGTTATGCTTGTAAAATTCCTAGCCACACGAAGTAAATTGTTGACAACATAAAAACCTTAATAAGTATAAAGTTAATGCTAATTTAGTTGAAACAAACTATAATGAGTTCAGTGGCATGATGTCGGAAGTTATTTTAAAATCCAATGTGAGAGACCAGTAGGTGGACTCTGGAGCCACCAAGAATGTTTATTGAAACAGAGACATGTTCACCTCCTGTCAGAGGATAGGGGGTGTCGAGAAACTCTATATGAATAACTCATCTGCGACAGAGGTTGCATAAAAGGGAAAGGTCGAGCAGAAGCTCATATCTGTAATATTCTCACATTGAATGAATTTTTCATGTTCCGGGCATATGCAAGAATCTTGTATCTTGTTATGTTGTAGTTGGTAAAAGATTTAAGATTTTAATTGAATCTGAAAACTTGTTGTAACTAGGAAGTGATTTTTTTAGGCAAGAGTTATTGGACTTTGGGTCTATATAAGCTTAACGGAAAAACTGATGAAGTGAACATAGTTGATTCTTGTGCTTTCTTTGTGTGATTGAATGTTTTGCGTGGTAGACTTGGAACCATAAACTTATAAGTCAATGCTTAAACTGGCCATCAAAGGCTGCGTACCCAAATTTAGTTTGGATTTGAACACAAAAGTGAAATCTGTGTAGAATCAAAATATGCTATAAAATCTTTTAGCACAAATGTTCAGAGTAATTCTAAGACCTTAGAATTAATTCAGTTAGGCCTAGTTGACATGAGTTCAACCAAAAACCACTATGGTAAAAGATGGTTTATAACTTTCGTAGATGATTGTAAGAGGTACTATCTTGTATACTTGCTTAGGGATAAGGATGATGCCTTAGAAGCCTTAAGATGTATAAACTTGAAGTTGAAAACCAATTAGAAGCCTTGAAAATAACAGTTGTATCCTTAAGGAGATGATAATTGCCATGTTGATTAGTTCAGGATTACATGCGGCCTTGTGGGGGGAGGCAATCCTCTTAACTAGTATATCCTGAATAGAGTACCCTTTTAAGGATCAGATAAAACTCCATATGATTTATGCAAAGGTAGATGACCTCCTTATGAATGCGTCAAAGTGTGGGGGTGTTTGACTAAGATTGTCATTCCTCTTCCTAAAAGAACTAGATAGAAACCAAAAATTTTGATTGTGTCTTCATATAGGGTATGCTGAGTATACTTCTACATATAGATTTTTGGTTGTGTGTTCTGATTTTTCAGACTTTGGTGTGATTTTTCTGACTTTGCTATGAATATTATTACAGAATCTAGGGATGCTGAGTTCTTTGAACATGTTTATTCTTAAACATGTACCTCACTAGAGATGTGTTGTTGATCCCCTAGATTTATTTTCAAATAGTCAGAAATTATCTTAAAGGAAGATGAAGTTAAGGTTGAGCCTAAGAGAAGTAAAACAATTAGACTTGAGACTTCTTATGAAACCGACTTCATACATGCCTAGCTTAGTCTGAGCCCCAGACTTGTAAATAGGCCTTGACATCTACTGAAACCCCATTCTGGTAAGAAGCTTCATTTAGTGAAATGGACTCAGTCCATCGGAACCAGACTTGGGAGCTTACTAGTTTACCTCCATGGACTAAGACCATGAGATGTAAATGAGTCTTTAAGAGAAAAAAGTTAGGTAGATGGAACCGTGGAAAAATATTAGGCTAAGTTGGTAGCTAAAGGCTATAATCTAAAAGAAGGTGTAGATTTCCTTGATTCTTATTCACTTGTGACGAGAATTACTTCCGTTAAGATGCTAATTGATTTTGCTACCATAAACAACTTAGAGATACATCATATGGATGTTAAGACAGCTTTTCTAAAACCGTGAATTAGATAAAGAAATTTACATAGACCAACCTGAGGACTTTGTGGTGAAAGGTTGTGAAGACAAAGTTTGTAAGTTGAACAAATCTTTGTATGGTTTTTAAAATAAGCACAAAAACAATGACATGGAAAATTTGATCATGTGATAATGAGTAGTGGATTTAAGTTAATGAATCTGACAAGTGTATTTACAAGTAACTTGTTAAGGATGCCTGTGTGATTGTATGCTTGTATGTTGATGATATGCTTATACTTGATACAAACATAGATGTGATTAATTCCACTAAAAGCATGTTGAATGAGAAAGTTGACTTGAAAGACTTAGGCCCTTTTGATGTAATCTTAGGGATGAGGATTAGAAGATAATCAAACATTTATAGTCTTAGTCATTCTCATTATATTGAATTTGAGCTTAATAGATGTAATCAGTCTGATTGTAAGCCTTCTTGTACTCCATACGTCATGTAGACTCGATAAAAATAAGGGTAACAAAGTATCTTAACTTGAATACTCAAGAGTTATATGATGTCTGATGAATTTAATGAACTGTAAGAGTCCAGATATTGTCTATATTGTGAGTAAGTTAAGTATATATACTTGTAGTCCAGAGCAAGAGCATTGGGATGCACTTAGTAGAGTATTATGGTACCTAAAATACTCTATTACCTTTTGTTTGATTGATGAAAGGTATCTTGCTATCCTTGAGGGACTTTGTGATGCAAACTGGATAGTTGACTCAGAGGAGTCTAAGTCTACGAGTGGATATGTTTTCACTCTAGCAAGAGGGTTTGATTTTTGGAAGATTTTCAGACAAACATATATTGATCAATTCATTATGGAATCTGAGAATATTGCGTTAGATAAAGCACGAGAATGGGACGAGTGCCTAAGATGCTTTTTTAGAAGACATTCCTCTCTGGCATAGGCATGTGCCAGCTATATCTATATATTGTGTTAGCCAAGCTATAATATCTAAAGCTAAAAATAACTAATCTCAATCGGCGTTATTTCCATTGATTGGATAAAGTCCAAGGAGAATATCGCACAACCTTTGACGAAAGGTTTATACAAAGAGATAGTTAAAAATGCATCGAGGGGGATGGGGCTTTAAGCTCATAAATTAAACGTTCCATGAAGGATACTCAACCTTGCTGACTGGAGATCCCAAGATCATGGTTTCAAATGAGACAACTAATTTGTGGTGGGTAAAGGTAAACACTATCAGAGAATTTAATTCTTTGTCCCTTAACTATGGTGTAGACGTGATGGTGTGACTGCATGTGAAGGATGACTTTTAAGAAGTCTTAATGAGTTCTATAGTTTCAATTTAAGATTGAAGTGGGGTGTAGCAGTAACACTCTTTATGGAAACTCACCTATCTGAATGAGGAAGTGGGGCCGCTTCCTATGAGAATATGAGATTTGATTCTCTAGAGCATTATGAGAAACAGGATATGTCCAGGGCCAAATTGGACAAAACGGCACGAGCTTGGCAGCAACCTTGGAGATATCATCTATGGTTATTATCGCGAATTACATCAAACGCTAGCAGTTCAAGACATCGTGTTCACTGTCTCTAGCAAGTAATTCTGATAATATCACACTAAGCAAAGGTTCAAGACCTCATGGACACCTCTACCTAAAATGGTATTTTCTGCGTTTTTTATATGATTTTTGTTTTTGATGATTTTGGTATTAATGGAACTTAGTTACTAAGGGTCACCAAGGGTTCACTAGTTCATGATTTTTCACTTTAGTGAAAGAAACCTTTAGTCTCACTTGTGAGAAACTAAAGATGAAAGCTCTCTATACTATTATGATTTATGCAATCCATAGTATGAACCTGGGGTCAACACACTTTTGTGTTTGTGTGAGGGAGAGGACATTGAAATGACTAGTATGATTTCAACACACAAACGGTCCCTATATCTGTTTGATCAGGACAGATCGTGGAGATTGGGGTGTTGATTTACCAAGATTTATCTGTGTTTTTCATGTTTTATTGAGGTTTTCATTCATGTGGGGGATTGTTGGAACCAATATTTATTAATTATTATTTTAAGGTTTTTAACTAAATAAAATTAATTTATTGTTTTGTTTTGTTTGTGAATGAAACTTATTAGTCCCACATTGTGGAGTTTTCATTTTTTAGTAGTTTTAAGAGACTATATAAACCTTTTAGTCCCACATCGGGGAGTTCCTCTTCTTAAGTTGTATTCGCCAATTATATAAACAAATTCACTACTTTTGTAAAATCTATGGCAAAGGGGTTTCTCTATATTTTAGAGGGACCCCCAAGGGAAGATATTTTATATTGTTTTCTTATGCGTTCGCGATTTTCCTTAAAGGTTTTTTCGGAGTTTCCAAGCTCAAGTTGAGCATCTACTACATATGCTAGTAGTAGGTGTATTAGGGTGTTTTATCCTGGAGATATACTTCCTGTGAGGGCTATAGCATCACTCTTGAGTGTAGCCGGGCGCTAATGTCTTAAGGGCAACGTGTTGAACACGTGACTCACTTTGTTTTTCCAAAGTTTTGCCTTGTTGCTGTTGCGGAGATCTGGGGAGCTCGCCTGTTTCATCAAATCGATCACTTCCATTATAAAGGAGATAAGTATCAATAACTTTTAATCATTTGATTTTTTCCTTGTTTTTAATTATTGCACCCAACAAATAGATGCACTAAGATATAAATGGACAGACAGTGGTGACGATTCTAGTGCTTCCTACGACAACAGTTGAAATTGGGTTGAGCTCGTGTAGCTCCATGAACTTACAGTTGAAAACGAAATAGTGCTGTCGCCATTGTTGTGCGACTGTGAACTCAGTGGCGTTATTGCAATCAGTGGAGTTTTTGGTGGTCGATTTATCTTGTGGTTCACGATTCTAGAATTGAAAGATGTTAGGGCTACGAGATGCCTGATATTGTAGATGTTAGAAAAAGTAAGGTGGTGCAGATGTTTTCGACGGTGAAGTACTTGCGAGCAATGGTGAATTGGCAGATGCTGGTACTTATATTAGACGATGAGAAGATGGAGGTTGGTGATATGCTCTAGTTTGAGAATGAGATGATTGCAGAAGGTGGTAGAGCTGGTTGAAGTTCACCAACACATATTTAGAGAAAAAGATAGGCGAGTAAACTCGGCTCGAAATAGCAAATGTGTATGTATGAAAACTATCATACTTATACGACTATTGTCTCAAGAGTAGGAGATAGAGTAGACTTTTGAGTGACAAATGAGTTCAAGTCTCCACATACCTTTTTGTCGGATGAAGTTCCACTTGTTCCTCGAGTATTTCTTTGTCTTCGTAAGATGATCGCCATGGAGTCTGGAGCTCAACTACACTTAACTATCCTAGACCGAGACTTAGTCATAAGAAAACTAGAAATCAAGACATATAGTTTTGATCACTAATATTGACAAACATGCTTGAGATAGCAATGCATGCGAGTTTAACCAAGCAGTGCTCTAACAGTTACAACTCCAATCCCTCTTAAAATTCTGCCTATTACTTGACAAATATGATCCATAACTTCTATACAAAATCCTGCATTACAAGGATTACCATATGATGCACCATCACAACAAAAAAGAATGTAGCCATACTATGGAGGATTTCAAAAACATTCCTTAATGCAAGTGTATTTCATTAGTCAGTTTCCGCAATAAAAAAAAGGTTATATTTGAGCATCATAGTTTTAACCCTATCTTGTACCAAATAAGTACTATACGTAATAAATTCCCGATCTATGTATTTAGATCACTACAATCATTATTATAAAAACATGAAATGGCTGCTAAACAAGCAGTGTTACCAATTCTAACCTCATCATCTTGATTATGTGAATAATATCTTCATTCTCAAAGGTATTATTCGATACACTATATTGGAAATTCAAGTTATTTCGAGTAAATACTTTCATTGATCTAACTCAAGTCTACTAGCCTAACCTCTCAAGGGTCTCCTCCAAAGAAAGTTCCCTTAGTGTTGGATCTAAGTTTGAGTTAATCTTATTGAGGATGACGTTGTTGCAATTCTTTCACCCATAACTCGTTTATTTTGCCTAACTTACAAGTTGAACTATTTTTGTGTCGACCGAGGGACTCTTCAATGGATCATAATAAGGACTACTTTTTCAAAAGTTTGATTGTATCCTAGAGACGAAGATCACGATCACGCACATGGATAGTACTGGGACAAACATAATCAAAAGTGAATAGAGAATAGGAAGTCACGTGGAGCTTTGATGCTCCTACTCAAGATTTTAAGCCTAGGTTCGCTGGTTTGTTTTCCTACAAGTGCAAGAGAACGGTGATGAAATTGGCCAGTCCCTGCCCTTTACTAGAAATTAAAGGTGCCTGCCAATACCTCAACATATCAATCCGAGGGGCCGAGACGATATCGTAATCGCCGCCCTTCCCTGGGCAGCTTATATTTAAATAACCCTTCCTTAGGGTTTTAAAAAAAGTCTTAAGAAGTCCAAAAAAAAAAAAAAAAAAGATAATTACAAAAGATAATTACCTAATTACAGCTTCTAAAAATAAAATAAAAAAAATTAATTACACTATATACAAAATTTCTCACCTCCTTTTGGATTTTCTTCTTCTTTCTTTTCGCTTCACTTACTTTTCAAAACTTTCTTTTATATAAGCTCCGCACCAGTCTCAAAGTCAAATAGAAAAAAAAAAAAACAAAACGCGTAAAACCTTTCATCCCGTAACCAATATATAAGGTTACACAAAAATACCATTTGAGGATTTCAAAAAACATTCCTTAATGCAAGTGTATTTCATTAGTCAGTTTCCGCAATAAAAAAAAGGTTATATTTGAGCATCATAGTTTTGACCCTATCTTGTACCTTTCATCCTGTAACCTATACTTCATACACTAACTTGAAAATTCTATCTTTGAACCTAATCATATTTGGTTTAACATCCTCAAATAGCCAGTTATTCTTTTGAAATTACAATTCTTTCATAACTACACATGCAACACTCATCCAAATTTCTTTAACTCTCATCCAAATTTCTTTAACTAAAGGACTCTTATTATTGAAACCTTTAAAAATTTCTTCAAAAGAATTTGGTCTGTTGAAACCAAAAATTGAGTAGAGACAATCCCAAACTTCTACACTGAAATTACACCGCCAGAGAAGAGGCTCCATACTATCCTGTTCTGCTACACAGATAAAACACCTAAAGACCATTTAAAAACCCTTACTCCTCGTTATGCAATCATCAACATATACTCCTTGATTAATTTTCCAAATATCTCTTGAAATATTTGGATGCAGAAAAGACTTCCATATGAATTTACGGAACTGTAATATTGGTTCCTTTAACCTCAGCTTCTCAACTACAGCTGTTGTAGAAAATTTACCTTTTAAATCACCACTCTACACTAGTTAATCTGCACCTCCACAAACATTAGGTAATACAATGCTAGATAAATATTGTTGCAGTTTAATAGGAACAACCCAATCTCTGCCATTTAAAATATCTTTCACCTTCATATGAATATTTTCCTTAACAAAGTCAGTTAGACCAATAATATTTATCAAAGGATTTTTTCCAATCCATGTGTCAAACCATACAAATATCTTTTCACCATATCTTATTGAAAATACGAGGGTACCCAAAGACACCAAAATCTTTTAATTTCAACCTATAGGTCCAATATCTTGTGTGATCGTCTATGGACAAAGTCGAGACAATACGACAACAAGATATTTACTAGACAATAGTTACGGTACTTAAGCCGATTGGCTATATAACCAATGTCAAGTAATATGGATTAACACACAAGTGTATTTACATTATTATAATAAAATAATTACAACGCGGAAGTAAAGTAAATAACACAAACAAGATTTTGTTAACGAGAAAACTGCAAATGCAGATAAATCCCGGGACATAGTCTAGTTTTTAATACTATTAGAATTAAGACGATATACAAAGAAAAAAAGCCAACTTCGTATAGTTAAGACCAAGTAAAATACCCCTAGTTACTTAGTTCCCTCAGTATCCCTGCGTCTTCTAACTTTTGGTCACGCACGTGAATCTCAAGACAAAAATCACTATCTCGAGTTGTTTTACCCAGTAAAGTCTTATGTACTCAACTCCTTTTGATCGTATTCCAAACAGTAAAGGAACAAATCTGTTTGGCAATCACTCTATTCAATCTTTAAGAAAAGATATGTTGATTCGTTGACAAAGGCTCTTATGTTTAATCTAATAAACTCCTTTGTTTGGTTAGATCAATATGGATCTTAATTAGCGAATAATAAATTTCCAGATTCGCAATCAAACAATATAGAACTCAAAGAGAAACTATAAGGTGATGCCAATCTTGCACAACTATATAATCACAAGTCTATCAAAGATAAACAAGAACTAGTTGGATCCTAGCCGATCAAGATGTGTGCACAAAATTCACAAGATACGAAAAATAATTAGATAAATCTTCTTCGGCTTCAAATTCCTTAAACCAATGTAATAATACATAGTTTCCTAGGATGAAATCACAACTATATCCCACACATAATCAAGTAACTAAATAAATATATTATATTGATGTTGTATTTACGAAGTTCAAAGGATAAGCGTCATACTTCGTAATTCAACAAAATTTCTTGATACTTTGATCATAATGCTAAGACCAAGTCTAATCACTAGAGTGTTATAAACATAGCTTCGTATGTTATGTTTTCAATATAAAGTGACTTGAAAGATACGTTAGGAATGAAAACAATCAAGTCAGTATTACTAACCTCAAGTGGAAGGATGATGTATTCGTCGTATTCGTTACTTCTTCACATTTTTCAGGCCTTCAAAGTAATACTTGTAAGTCTCAATATTCCTAGACTTTCTAGTCTAACCTAAACGAAGTTGAATCTAGTAATTAATCAAGCGACTCTAGATGAGTTTTGATACTAAAATATGACAACCAAACTTGACATACCAACGCTTGATGGGTTCAACAGAGCAATGTTCTAACACATATACACCATCTTATATCATCCTATAAATAGTTCCAAGCCCATTTTTTCTAATTAGCATTTGCGTTTTGCCTATTTTTGTCCTTAAACTTTGAAAATACGGGGGTCTAACAACCACACCCAACAATTAGTTTGGCAATCTGAGAGGACTTACTCCAATACACTTTCTAGAGAATCAACTAGACAATCAGACTCAATCAAGAGTAAAGTATATCAAAGAGTTTAATATCTCTGTTTCACAATGTAATCAGCAAATCAAACAGATAGAAATCCATGAGCCCCGATTATTATGTAAAACAACTTGAATGGTACCAAAGACCAATGTTCAAGTGTCAATCATGTAAATCAACAACCAAAGGTTGAATATTCTAATTGATTTATCTTAACGCATAACCTGTGATATTTCAATTATATAACAAAATATAATGCTAAAAAAGAAATAACACGATACAATTTAATTTTGTTAACGAGGAAACCGCAAATGCAGAAAACCCCGGACCTAGTCCAGATTGAACACCACATTGTATTAAGCCGCTACATGACACTAGACTACTACCAATTAACTTCGGACTGGACTGTAGTTGAACCCTAATCAATCTCACACTGATTCAACGTACAGTTTTGCTCCTTACATCTCTGATCCCAACATGATACTACACACTTGATTCCCTTAGTTGATCTCACCCATAACCAGGAGTTGCTACGACCCAAAGTCGAAGACTTGATAGACAAATGTGTCTCACACAGAAAAGTCTATAGGATTGAATAAATCTGTCTCCCACAGAAATACCCAAGAGTTTTTGTTCCGTCTTTTGATAAATCAAGGTGAACAGGAACCAATCGATAACCCGGACTTATATTCCCGAAGAACAACCTAGAATTATCAATCACCTCACAATAATCTTAATCGAATAGCAAAAGAAGATATTGTGGAATCAAAAACGATGAGACGAAGTTGTTTGTGATTAGTTTTCTATCTTGCCTATTGGAGATATAAAATCTCGAGTCAATTATTCCAATTGTACTCAACACGATAGAAACAACAAGATCATATCATGGAACTACAAGATAATAGTTGGGTCTGGCTTCACAATCCCAATGAAGTCTTTAAGTCGTTAACCTACAGGGTCTCGAGAAGAAACCTAAGGTTAAAGGAGAATCGACTCTAGTTATGCAGCTATTAACACACATGAGGTGTGGGGATTAGGTTTCCCAGTTCCTAGAGTTCTCCTTTATATAGTTTTCAAATCATGGTTTGCAATCTAAGTTACCTTGGTAACAAAGAATTTAATATTCACCGTTAGATGAAAAACCTGATTCTCCCAAGCTAATATCTTTCAACAGTTAGATCGAACTTAGCTTGTTACACACAAATGAAATGTACCCTCATTTAGGTTTATGTAACCGTACCTAAACGTGTACGCCATGTTGGTTCACAAATAGTTAACCGAGGTTAGCCATATGATTACTATCATATCAACCTAATTCATCTTAACCATAACTAGTTCAAATGACTCAAATGAAACTAGTTAAAGAGTTTTTCAATTGTTATATTCTCATGGATTATACAAGAACACAATTGAAGCAAAATCGGTTTGATTCACTCGAATCAATACATGAATATAGCCACGATTTGCAAAGATTGCATTCCTTATTGTTTAATGTTTAGGTTCACGTATAACCGATTTAGAAAAGTAACACACTTAAGTATGCGTACTTAAGTAACCGGATTTGAGTTTGTTTTAGTTTTCAAACTCAGCAGAAATTCACGGACGTGAACTTTCCGCCAGTACGCGTACGGGTACGCGCATTTTAGGTAACCGGGTGAGTTTGGTTTTGGTTTTCAAACTCAGCAGAAATTCACGGACATGAACTTCCCCTACGCATACTTACCTAGTGTCCTACAACCTTTTTGTATACACACAAGTATGCATACTTTAGGTTCCCGGTTTTGGACTTATACACTAATGTGCGAACACACTATGCTTATATCCAAAGATGGTTACAAGATTCTAAACTCTTTATTTCAATCATTGAAACATTCTTCTATAATGATAATAGCCGTTTTCACACACTATTAACATCAAAGCAATTTTCAAGATATTGAAATAATCATTATCGAAACATTCCAAGCCTACATTAAATGATTGTATCACACAAACCATGTAAGATGTTACTCGGAAATTTTCTCATGATATAAGATGAACTTGGCATGTAATATGCCGCAAACCCTAATTTAGGAAAGTTTACCAACACATATTTCGAGAAATATGTAAGCGAGATATACTCAGCTCGAAATCTCATCTCAAATGTGTAAAGAGAAAACTATATCTTAACACGACTTATGTCTCAATATATGAGATAGTAGAAATAGAATTTCCAAGTGATAGATGAGTTCAAGTCTCCACATACCTTTTGTCGAAGAAGTTCCACAAGCTCCCCTTAGTAGTTCTTCGTCTTCAAATGATGAACTCCGTGAAATGTAAGCTCAACTACACTATCTATGTCCTAGTCTGAGACATCTATAAATAGGCTAGAAATCAAGACTTATAGTTTTGATCACTAACATTGACAAACATGCTTGAGATAGCAACGCATGCGAGTTTGACCGAGTAGTTCTCTAACAAACTTAACTAAGAAGAATAATGCCCATTCCTGTTCAGAGTTTAATATTTTCCACGTCCCCTTTCTCTGTAAGGAGTGCATACTCTTTTCCAAGTTAAGATTTTAAATTTTCAAATTCACCATCACCAGACTATAGGTTTTAACCAACACTAGCATATCTTGAAATGAGAGTATCTTACCTTTCCAAGAAGCTTACTTGCCTTTGATCATCTTTACTATTGGCCACACGATGTTACTCTTTGAAGCAAGAATTACACCAAGATACTTGTCAGGAAATTTAGAAAGTTCCATACTTAACATTTCTATTATTTGTTGTTTTCTAACATCAGTGACACCATCTACAAAACATTTGTTTTTTACCCCGTCGATGATATGTCCTGAACTTAACTGATATTCATCAAGCCACTCTCAAACCAACTTTATAACCCCAATCACTATAAAGTTGTAACCGTTGTTGATTGAAGATTACTCTTTCAAGATTACATGAAATTCTACCGCTTCCATATATTGACAATTTGACCATGAATATTGCAAACCAGTTTTAGGAGCTTGTAGTAATTCTCAATTATCCAAACAAGTAGTAAAGTCCAACATAATAGTTCTATTAAAAGTTCTGCCACCACACTTTTCCTCTTGAGAAACCACAACATTAAAGTCTCCCAGCACTATCCATGGCTTCTTGAGATCATCAATCAACTCCATTTTTGACCATAAAAATCTTCTTTGCACAATTTTAACATGAGCACACACTCCTGAAACAAACACAACACCAATGCTAACATTGAACATCTGACTTGACATTGACACTACATTTGGAGTACCAATATTTTGATTCCAAAACAACCAAAAATTACATTTATTTTTAGAAACTGAATTATGAATCACCATTTTCTGCATCCCAGATAGATTTATGTTATTGCAAAAAGGACTACAAAATACTTTAGTCTCAGCTACCCAAACTAAACTAAGACAAAATTAATTGACTAAAGGCCATAATTTACTTTGATCCCTAGTTCTTCTAAGACCCCTTATATTCCAAAATAAAATCTACATTATTTCGATGCGAGGTTTTTGGTACCTCCTTTCCCCCGATTCTTTCTCAAATTATACTTTGCATTAGCAGGTGCTGGTTTATTTACCTTTGAATCGGCAAGAGGACTCTTAGGATTAGGAGAACCGTCTGAAATGACCATTTCCTTTTCTATAATATTTAACCATGATGTTACCAGAATTGGTTCAGGTGTTATACTTCCAGTGACTTCATTCACAAACTGAGCTAAACTTTCGGTAAAATATTTTCTTCATCTATCTTCAAGACTTTTGGTATTTCCAATATGACTGATTCAACATGTTCAATATTATTCATTTCAATTTCACCTTTTTCATATTATTGTACAAGAGGACTATATCTTCCACCATCCACCACTCTCTCAGTAGCAGGTTTATGGGTGTTTCTTCATGAATGAAATCAACTACAAAATCTTGAACTTCCATATCAGATTTCTCACAAATATCAAAAGGAATTTGTTTATGAAAACTAATAGCTTTTCCATTACCTTTTTTTTTCCTTCACATTGTTGCTAAAGATTATAATTAGAACCATCATAATTATACCTCATTTTTGCTTTACCTATTTCCACCCTACATTCGTAACCAAATGCCCTGCAATTTTACAAGTATTGCAAAATTTGGGATAAACAGGGATCAAGACATTTTGATAAAAACCACCAAATTTAGTAGAATACAAATATTACTGGGAATTGATTGAGGAAAATCTATTTCCACTAAAATATTTGCATAACATCCAACTTTTCATAGTCTTAATAGGTTCACCAATTTCCTTACAGATCTTAAATAGTATTTTCTCCTTCCAAAATTCCAGACCTCATCCGGGAATTCGAACCCTTATTAAACTTCCGTGATTTGTTGGTCGAAAATTTGAAACCCAATTGCGAACCCCTTAAAATTTGATTAGTCACCTCCCATAAACCAGATTTAATGTATTTACGATCAACCTCATCATCTAGTTGAACAGTGAAGAAACCTCTTCCCAAATGAATCAATTTACAATCACCCATTACTTTCCAATTAAGGATAACTTCCATAAATCTTAACCCTCCTCGAAAAGATCATCAGACAGATTGACTGATGGAATTTTGGTTGATTTCTGTCCAAAAACTAATTCCTATGGATTTTCACCAGAATTTTCATTTTCAGGACCAAAATCCATTATAACTACTTGAATGAATGAACACCAATCATCTAGAAAACACAAATACATGCAAATCCTAACCTAAATTAATGAACTGAAGCACAAATAACGAGATCTGAAAGAAAAAAATTACTGGGTTCATCGCCTGATTCACAGACTCTCTATTACCTTAACTCAGTACTGATGGAATTTTGGTTGATTCAATTTTTTTTTATTTTTTGTTTCTGGAGAACAGTTCGACTGATAATTAAACATTAAAATGATAGTCGAACTTCACTTTGTTAAAACACACACGTAGTTTGGCTGTTCAATTTTTTTTATTCGAATCAGTCGAACTTAAATTCGTCAGTTACAGAGTCAAGTACGACTGATAACTTGTCAGCCAAACCTAAAACATTGAAGTTCGGCTTATAACTTGTCAGCCGAACCGTTCATCTGGTCAGTAGATCTGGGTTGTAATTTTGACAAATTCAACTTGGACATTAAACTCCGTTTAGAAGTCTACCTCTGTATTAACAAACCTTAATTATTTATTAGTTTAGCAAATCTCAATAGCCTAATTTCTTACTCTTCTTATTTAACAAACCCTAACCTAACTATCTCTCAAAAAAAAATCTATATTTGAAACTAAGACTATATAATCATCGGCATTAGCCACTAGTCATTAATATTAGATTCTAATTATTATCATTAACATTAATGAAATAAGGGAATTATTGTCGTGATAAAACATGATGGACAAGGGGTTATTGATTTTATCATATAGTGACTCTATTTTATCACTTCCTCATAACATGATTCAATAACACAAAATTGGTCAATTAACCCAATAACGACAATTCATTGGTGAAAAAACATGTAAAATTTGATACTGTTTAAATGGACGAGAATGTAAAAACAATCAGGATGTAAACAGTTTCATCATACCCATTTTCAAATACTTTTTCTTATTTTTAATTTACATCAGGATGCATCCAGTTTCACCCTCGCTATTTTTTAAGTTTTAGCCAAGATGAATCCAGATTCATTCTTGCTATTTTTTTGGTGTCCATTTCACCCATACTAATTTTTTACTCGTCCATTAGAACCATGTTTTACAGATATTTGGGCAATTGACCCAATTTCTCATTCAATAAATCCCCCGTAGCTGAATAAACATTGTTAACATTCTGGACCCGTTATACTATTGCGTAAGGGCTGAGACCTAAGCCCATAACATTTTTTACAATTAGGCGTAAATACCTATGTACACATCAGTTCCTACTAAGTACTGTCGTAATTCCTACTCCCTCCGTCCCAAATTGGTTGAGCCATTTGTAGTTTGCACAATTATTAAGGCAAGGAGAAAATGGGAGTATGTTTAAATATTTTTACAAGTATGCCCTTATGGATAATAACTTGTAAAACTTAGAAATGATTTATCTCTTAAACTATACCACGTTTTTTCGTAAACTTTATACCGTTGAAAAACATTTTAAAACACCTACGTAACGAATATAAACATGACTATCAAATTTTACATATTTCTTATAGTCACAATAATCAATTAAAAGAGTAGTTTTAGAAATATCCCTTGATTAATGAAATAGCTCATCTATTTGTGGGACAAAATTTAAAACCAATTGGCTCAACTAATTTGGGACCGAGGGAGTACTAAGTACTGTAGTAAGGATTATAAGTACTAACCAATCCAAGAAAAAGACGGTGGGAAACGGTAGAGAAGGCCTGATCCACCACCATCCCCTAATTAGTAATTCTCCGAATCATTCCGAATGATTCGCGAACGTATCCGAACTGACCGAATCCGAATGATACTTTCAAACTATTTGAACTCAACCTAGTTCCCGGATTATATGGACCTCACGAATGATTCGCGAACGTATCCGAACTCGACCAGAATCCGAATGATACTTCGAACTAGATTCGAACGCCCAACCTCGCTCTCCCGTAGGTAACTCTCTGACCAGAGTTCTGTTGATTGGTTTTTGTTTGATTTTGTATATACTTTATATTTAAATACAATTATTCAATTAAAATTTGCTATTGGTAGTTGTTTAACCAATGTTTTATGTGTTGATTTTTCTTTAAAAGTCTATAAACTCGCTTTGTAATACATTTATGCGATTAAATTGTTTACTTCTTATTAGATACTCACGCTAAAATATTTGTTTCCATCTTTAAAACATATACAAATAAAATTAGTCTCGTAATAAGGTCATAATACTTATCAATTTATCATATATGTAAGCCGAATTTTAAGTGCCGAACTCACATTTATAAAACGAATATGCACGTACGTATGCCGTTCCGAACTACTTTGTCCAACAACGAACCGTTGACCGGATTATTGACCGAATCCGACCTATTCAATCCAGATAGTTTCGTGACGTATGTCGTCCCGAACTACTACCCGTACCCCGAATTGCTAACTAGGCACCATCCCCATTTATTTTGGTTGACGTTGACGAAAGTATATTTTACTTGTTAGATAGAAATGACGGACTCCAAGAAGATTAGAAGAATATTCAGTAAGCAATTTTTTATTTTTTTCAAATAGTCAGTGGAGCATTCTGGTTATGTGTGGTCGTGTGGATTAGAGAGGAGACTTTACTGAACTAGATCAATTATTGACGGTGGTTGCCTGAACATGCACATCATTACTTTGTCACATTTTATGTTAATCATATAGTAATCAACATGTTAGTTGGATTATGAATTACAAGTTGCAATGAAACTAATTAATCTGCTGTATTGAGGATTTTTTAATTAAGGACTGTTGATAGCTGTATTTGACATTGACTAATTCACGGGATTACGGTAATATTAGCTGTATTTCATATACTACTAGTTTTTGTGTCCTTTTAATTTCTTTCTATTGAAAGTTGAAACAGAGTACCAAGGTGTTGCTGCACCATCGAAATTTTCCAACTATTGTATTTGATGCCCACTTGAAAATTATAATTTTCATTATTAAAAAGAATTCTTTAATCAGTAAAATATTATTGTTCCAAGTCAACAAAATATATGGATATATAATGTATAATGTTTATCACCATCTAGAGAATATTTGTTATCTTATGCACCTTATGTAAAGATAAGAGTTAATTATTGATATTAGAAATGATAAAAATCAATAAAAAAATATGAGAGATAGTGTTTTTTGCATTGGAGAAGTTAAAGTTTTCCCTTGTATAGAGAAAAATTCAAAAAATCCATGAACATTTATCTTCTCCAATGCAAAAAAACACCATCTCTCATATTTTTTTTATTGTTTTTTATTATTCCAATACCTATGATTGGCTCTTATCTTGTGCATTCATGCATAAGATAACAAAACCCTATATTTAATTCCCCATAGCCCACCTGATTTTCATCTCTCTCACAGTTTCCTCTAAGGGACCGTCTAGCTGCCACCATGTCTGCTTTGAAAGAATTAGTAGGGGATGATCGTGATAATCGATCTCACCGGGAAATAATGATAGGTTTACTTACAATACTGGTCGACTCGCAAGCAAAACAAGCAGAGTCTCATGCAATTACTCAGAATCAAATTGCAACTACTCTACATCAAATTGCAACTACTCAGGATCAAATGATGGAGATATTAAGAAGCATAATCAGTTACAATAATGACGAGGAAAAACACAAAGTTATCGAAAATCCATCCCTATCGCGTCAAAATCAGCCAGGTATTATATGTGCACAACTTATGTATATATATGTGTGTATATAACAGCATGTTCTTAAGATCAGCAGCCGTATACATAATAACGCGTTCTTAAATTTGGTGTATATGTTGTAGCTTTTGCATCTTTATCAACACTAGTGGCACCTGAAAAACATACTGCTGCCTATAGTAGTGAATCTAGTGATCATGCTACAGATAATTTGGTAGTAAACACGAATTTGCCATCAATATCAGTGTTTGAGGAGGAGTTGATACAAGTGGTACCTGATGATCTTAAAGAAGAATATCTGCAGCCATTTGAACATGGGCCATTTGAACATCGGCAAGAACTGCAATTGAGTGATTTGTCAGGACATCAAACTATCATTGACCAGGAGCTTCAGTCTGGTAATTAAGCTATAACATATGTCCTGCTACAAATTCCATTTTTCATAGAAGAATTACCGAGCCTAATATTTTAATTTATTGTGATATATTTGATACTTATAATTTTGTTGCCCCTGTATGCGTGTTTGAATTAAGATGAAGAGGGTAGTCAAGTGGTGAATGAATATGTTTTGGATGGATACGAGCAGCTCTATGAGGCAGCAGTGAATGGTGACTGGGACGAGGCTAGTAAATTCCTGGAGGAGAATCCAGAAGCAATTACGAAAGCCATCACTAATAATTTACACACAGCTTTGCATATAGCTGTATTTAGAATGGTGGAGTTAATGTTTGTGAGGGAGATTATAAAACTCATGCCTCCAGAAGCACTTGAAAAAAAAACAGCAGATGGGTTAACATCATTACATCTTGCTGGCTTATATGGATATGCTAAAGCCGCTGAGTTGATTGTAACGAAGAATCCAAAGACAACCCAGATAATAAGCGGGGACGAATATGAATTGGTGCCACTTGAAAGTGCTATCAGAACAGTTACCGTGGGACAAAAAGAAACAGTTGAGTACCTTTATTCCGTAACCAGACACGAGCACCCCAGTCCATTTTCGGGTCATCGTGGTGCTAGGCTATTGTATAAGACAATTGATGCCGGTTTCAACGGTAAGTGCAAAGAAGTTCTATGATGATACCCTTTATCATTGCTGATTGTCTTAAAAAAAACCCCAGAAAAAAACGCATGTATGCAGAACTAAATGACTATAACAGAATTACTCAAAACATCGAGAAACATTAAAATAGTAGAGGTATATCATCATTATTATCCGAACGCTTACATATTGAAATCTTAACTGTTTCTAACATAGCCAAAGGTTTTGTTTGCAGATATCGCATTATCTATTGTCCAGCGGTTTCCGAGACTAGTTACCCAGAGGACGAAAGAAGATAACATATGTGGATTGGAATTGATGGCAGAAAGGCCATTTGCATTTAGGAGCGGAGCCAAGCTTACACTCTGGCAACGCTGCATCTATTCACGTATGTTTTACCTAACTTTGGGTCGCAAATAGTCAAATTGATTCGAAAGACATTATATTAAAATGTTCACATAGTAGTATAGTACTCTAATTTCAGCAACAGTGGTAGTTTCACCACGAGCCTGATCCTACAAAATTAAATGCATTTCATCAAATCTTCACTAGGGATTATTTTGGGGAATCCAATCTTGACCATACCAATACATCAAAGGCAGAATTTCCCAGAATTATTGGTTAGATTTTAATTTCTAGGAAAATGTAGGTTAATTGGAGGAGTCCATATTCATAAGACCAACCTAACAGGGGGGCCAGGGGCTAGTGAACTTGTGTTCATAGGAATCAGGTTGCACGGACTCGGACGCGGTGACCCAGACACGACAGGATGCGGACGCGGACACGACCAAATACTGAAAATACTAGGACGCGGACACGTATATATAAATATAAATATAATATATTATAAATGTATGTGAGTATAAATTTCATAAATAAAAAATAAATATTATGTAAATGTTACCAAATCTAGAATAATTAGTGATTGCAATAATGTAAATATTGAATAAATAGAAATTATATACAAATAATATCCAAAATATTTAAGGGGTCAGGATAGGGAGTTCAAGGTGTGAGGTTCGAAACTCACTACCAGCACTCGTTTTTGTGGGAAGAAAATATGTGTCAGCCACATGAATTGAGCGTCCAACTCGTGTCCAGCTAGTGTCCAACATCAAAATCACGTGGGACGCGCACATGCTGAGTCTGACACGCGTCGAGTCAGCGTCGTGGGCGCGTCCCGCGTCCACCGTGAGTTAGACGCGGACTCGGCACCAAAATTGGTGCGTTCATGCAACCCAGATAGGAATTCTAGAGGTTTTGCAAATCTCTCGGTAGTTTGACATTTTTTTTCTTTTTGAAAGGTTAGTTAGACATTTATTTGATAGACTTTTAAAAAAAGGGCAGATTCCTATATTTGATGGTGGTATTATACGTTTCAAAATGCCCTAACTATCAGTAGGTAAGTAGAGCTTTATACGAAGAACATATTCATTTTTTGTTTTCTATTTACAAAATAGGTGTCCAAAGTGAAAGAAGGGAGGATCTTCTCAAACTATCTCATATTTTGAGCGTTATTTTTGTGAATAAAAACCAAACTTGCGACGAATTTGAAACTAATATTCTGGGATGTATTCCTCTTATGGAGCTTTATATTCCCACAAAAATGAACACATTTCGGAACATGTTATACGTTTTCGGGATATGTTCATTTTTGATAGAAACATAGAACTTCTTAAAAGAAACATATCTGTAAAATGTTAGTTCCAAATATGCAACTGTTTGGATTTTATTTACAAATACCGCCCAAAATGCAAGATAGAATAAAATCGAGAGGGGATCACAATTCTTTCGAAACCATTATTCTAGAGATCCCAATCCCTTGTGTTTATTTTAGATGACAAGTTTTTGTTATGTCAGCAGGCCCCCACATGACTCGAACTTTTGATGGCATATTCCATTTATAATGATCTACCTCACTGCAAAGATGAGTGAATTTTGAGATGTGTATGAGGTCACCACTATCACTTTTAATTTTAACCTTCGAAGATAAATGGTTGAAATTAAAACTTAAAGTGAGGTTTCGAACCTAAGAATGTGCTCATTTTGGTAGGAAGATAGATTATAAAAGAAATAAGGGATAAAAAATTCAGCCTCAAATTCATTGCCGTTTAAGTTTTAAAAGAAAATTGCAAAATGTCAACCAAATGTTATTCTACTCATGTCAATTAATGATTGTACATAAATATTAGTATATTACTCTTTTTTCTATGTTGTAAAAGGCGCCCAGGAAAAAAAGCGCCAAAGGCGCCAAAATATTCCGTTTATGCAGTTTTCCAAATTTTCCTCGATGCCTAAGCGCGCCTAATACAACATGGCTCTTTTTCGCTCTTTCCTTTGTTATTTTGTTACTGCCTGTTTTTTCATTGTCTAATATTTATGTACAGTCATTCAAGTGAACGATGATTCAAAATATGACCATGACACCCAAGCAAAGGATAAATCACATCATTCAAACAGCTCAGAAGACACCAGAAGTAGCATAGAGGAGTCTCTTGAAATCTTGGAAGGAACCAATGGAGACGAGGAGAACCCTCCTGAAAGATTTGAGGTTCCCAATGAAGACGAAGAAAACCAGTCCTCAAGCTCAGATAACATACAAGGAGATGACCCCGAAGAAAACCAGTCCTCTAGCTCAGATAACACACAAGGAGATGACGCAGAACCGCCAGAAAGTTCAAATGTTTCGATCAGAAATAATCAGGGAAAGCTGATCAAGCTCATCTCGGCTTACTGTATGCGCTACATAAAACAAGGTTTCTGTCTAGTCATTTTAAATTTTGATACCACTAACGCGCGTCGTTATAGATAGATTATTAAGAGCTCAAACCGTTATCTATACTGACAAGGTTTGCTTGTTTATTACAGTGCCTCGTTTCAAACAAATATATGAACAATTATACAACGAAAAAATGATGCACAAACAAGCTCATGAGTTGGTTGAATGCATGCTTACTCAAATCGATAAAAGAATGAATACCGAAGAAGTGGAGACCTTTTTTAAGGCATCTAGCGTCCTGAAAACGGCTATAAAGCAGGGAACAATAGAACTTGTAGAGGAGTGTATTAAAACCTTTCAAACCCTGATTTGGAGTCGTTTAGCGGGGCAATCAATCCTGCAAATGGCTATCGCTGAACGAAGTGAAATAATTGTGGATCTCATCTGTGAAGCAAGTGAAGATGAGAAAAGCGATCTAGTTTCTAGGTCAGATAAAATGGGCAACACTATCCTGCATTATGCAGCCAATTTAGCACCTTCTGATCAGCTTAATTCGATCTCTGGTGCATATCTTCAGATGCAACGAGAATTGCAGTGGTTTAAGGTATGGGTGTATCGATCTGCTGTCTACTTAACTACGGAATAAATATGGTACAATATTGCATGATTAATAAATTTAAGTGTTACAAATTAAGAACAATGATTTTCGTTTCCTGTTACTAAAGAGATGGGTTAAGGCGCACAATGATGTGAATGAGGATAGATTTGGAGAAAAACCAAAATAGGGATGGGGCAGGGGCAGGGGTACGTAGGAATAAAGGATTCAATAAATTTCGTTATGGGCGTAATATGTTTGTGAAATTTAGTTAGTTAGTTTCCATACATTTTCACTATAGAATAATTTGAGATGACTGTTCAAACCCATGAGAAATTAGCGCCAGTAGTGTTGCTGTTGCGTGTAGTCATTTATGTTTTGATCGGGCGATTTTGCACCCCCTCCTAGCGGTAATATCCGGTGTTTGACCGTCACGTTTACTCAAACACGGGATACTACATATGGAGGAAACGTGCAGTTTCCTATGATATAAAATGCGACTTTGATTTTGCTTATTTCTTGTACAGCTCCTTTGCCCTGTAACTCTTTTTTAAACTTCTTACTGATTTCATTTCATTCAGGGGGTCGAAAATATGATGCTTGAGAAAAATAAATACAAAAGAAATAGGAGCGGAGATACCGCTCAACATATATTTACGGAGAAACACAGAGATTTATTGGAAAAAGGAGAAAAGCTGTTGAAGGATACATCTGGATCGTGCATGGTAGTGGCAGCCCTTATTGCTACGGTAGCATTTGCAGCAGCCTTTACTGCTCCTGGTGGTAACATTAGTGATAGTAATAGCACTAAGAACGGTACCCCAATTTTCTTAGACAAGACTTCATTTACGGTCTTTGCCGTAGCAGATGCCACAGCGTTATTCTCTTCTGTCACATCAGTACTGATGTTCTTGGCCATATATACTTCTCGGTATGCAGAGGTTGATTTTCTGAAGTCCTTGCCACAAAAGTTGATTGCGGGACTTGTAACTCTCTTCATATCTATGGCGACCATATTGGTCGCATTTGGTGCGTCAATGTATATCGTGCTTGGAGAAAGATACTCATGGGCTGCGATTCCTATAGCGGTGTTTAGTTGTGTTCCTATGACCTTGTTTGCGTCATTGCAGTTACCATTGTTTTTTGAAATGGTTCGTTTCACGTACTGGAATAGCCCGCTTCAAAAACATAGATATATCCCCAACCAACAGTTAAATACAAAGAAAGATAACTGAAATATGTAAATAATTTTTACATTTTAGTGCCTACCAAGGTACTTCTCGGTTGATTGGGAGGTGTAAAAAAATTATATATGTAAATCATTTTTTACTTTTTGGTGCCTACCAAGGTACTTCTTAATGATATCATCTTGCATTCGTCGAAACTCAAAATGTTCATCAAATATTGAAACATTAGTAATATGTAATTTGAACAAACTGGATTATCTATCAACTGCAAGAACTACTTATCGCACCATCTGCGCATCTAACAAGTTGCACGCTAAAATAAAGAATATTGAGGGTTAATATGACGGATGGGATACTTCGTAGATGTTATGTTCATTAGACATATCATGCATGGTGGCCGACCTTTTGAATTAATTTTGCATCAGGAGGCAAATTTTTTATTTTTTATTACATGACACTCATGGGAGTTGGGAAACATTGACATATTTTAGGTGGATGAAATTTTTCTGGGTCACGCAAACAAATTTGAGGAACTCCTTACATTCGTGTAAGTATTTGATAATTTAGTAGATTTCAGTGAAATTTGGTAATTGGTTTAACCAGATGTCGGAGGCACAAGTTAATATTTGAGAAAATGGGTCATTTATCCAAAAAAAATTAAAACACGGTTCAAATGGACAAGTAAAAAAAAGTACGGGTGAAATAGCCAAAAAAATAGCAAGGATGAAACTGGATTCATCCTGGATTATACTTAAAAAATAGCAAGGATGAAACTGGATGCATCCTGTGTAAAATAAAAATAAGAAAAAATATTTGAAAATGGACAGGATGAAACCAGTTTCATCCTGCCTATTTTTAAATTTTTGTCCATTTAAACAGTATCTTTTTAATTTTTGGCTATTTAAACAGTATCAAAACTTAAGTGTCTTTTTCACCCAGAAATTATTGATTTTGGTCTTTTTGACCAATTTTGTGTTAATATTTTGTAAACCCGTAAAAATAAGAATCAACAAAGATCCCAATCTCCACATGAGATTATTGACCCCAATTCCTAACGAGCCTTCATTGATCTTACAGTATGGTATCTTCCTTGGAAATTGGTACCCAGTGGAGAAAATAATTTGGTTTACATGACATTTACACATTTATTTCTCATGTGTTTTAAAGAATATACAAGTATTATCATTGTGTGTAGATACTAAATACCGCACACCTGTTTAATATGCGAAGTAGTGATTGTCAAGATGGCGCGAAGACTATCGCGTATAGCTTATTCAGGATGACACACTAGATGACGTCAGACGAATCACGAGTAAAGTGTGATGATCATGCGAGGTTATAGAATATGTGCGAAAAGAGACAATGTAAGCGTGCGTTAACAACGCACCCCAGATCCGAAAATAAAGGTTTTATTAGCTGTCATCCACTATGTAAACCCCTATATAAGGGGACCGAGCGACCTTGTAAAGAGAGGGATCTTTTTGAGAGCTTAGACTTGGAATTTAGAAGAGAAAGATTGTTTGTTCTCCAAGTTAGAGTTCATCTCAATCCTTGTAATTATATTGAAGATTTTATGAATGAATGTAAGTTTAAGATGATCACTTGAATTGTTATTAGATTTCATTAAGGGTGTGGTTGTAGGATTTCCTGCAACTACATTTTGGCGCTAGAAACCAGTTCGGAGTGATATACTGTGGTGGTAGATATAATTGACAAGAAAGTTTGAAGATATTCATCAAGATACTTTGGTGGTTATTCAAATCTACAAAAAGTTTTATCAAGAGAAGATCTTATTCTAAGAAGCCAGAAAGATGAATGAGACAATGCAAGTTAGCACAAAAGCACAAAATGAATGAGCAAAAATGATAAGAATCATCAAAGCAAAAGAAGGCAGTAAGAAATTACAATGCAACTTAATAACCAAAGCTACTATCGATGACTTCCATGAAGGAATCTCAGGAAAAGTACACAAGCGTGATTTTGAAGGAAAGAAAATTATGTCAGTAGAAAAGATATCTCCACTGAAGGAATGGGAAAAGCAGAAGATAACATTCACAGCTGAGGAAATACCAGAAGAGAATTTAGGACGAACAGATCCATTGGTGGTAACAGTTACCGTAGAGCGCAAAGAAAAAAATGCAGGAGCGAAAGTACAAGATGAATGGGCGATAGATAGAACATTGGTAGATGCTGGGAGTTCGGTAGACATCTTATTCTATCGCGCGTTCAAAGGAATGGGATATAAGGATTCAGATACGAATTGTTCAACTTATAATATTCATGGTTTTAATAAAGCAACAACAAAGCGGAAAGGGGAAGTAACAGTGCGAATACTGTTGGGAGAAATAGAAACACAGATGACATTGTGCGTGGTTGATGTGTGTTTATGGGTGAAAACTATTCCTGCCGGATTTGGTAATTTGGGGTGTGTGGATGAGGAATGAATCTAAACCCTCAACAAATGCACTGCGCGGTGAGTGCTTGTGATTCGAGAAATCAATCTATACAACTCTGGCCTAAACCAATAAATGGCCGTTCCAGACTTGCTTTGGTCACAAAGTGAAGGAGATGGGGTTGATCTTAGGGAGGGAAGCGAAGAAGGTGTTGAGATTGTGAAGGTGTAGGCTTGTTTATGACTTGTAACAGAAAGGTGAGCAGGCTTACGATTGATGCAAGCAGGCTTTGAGTGTTTGAATACGTTTTGTATTAACACTTGGTTTTTGTCTTGTCTTGACTTGTTCTGTTGTGTTTTTTGAAAAATAGGGAGGAGAACCTATTTATACAAGTCATTTGAGCCTTATTCACGTCTCTCGTGGGAAGTGGAGGAAGTGGAGTGATGGAGTAGTGGAGTTGTGTGTTGGTGTTACACGACCAGTCTTGCCCACTTCTCCTGTATCTCTAACCGTCCATGACTTCCTGACACGTTCTTGTGATGGCACGTTGCACGCTGCACGCTGTAAACCGCCAGACCAATACCCAAGTATGTATCCCCCAGTTTGTGACATGATTGATGTCTCGAGTGTGTGGATCGTGGGACCCACAAAGTAGCATGTAATGCTAGACTAAATAACTAAATTATTTAGGAAGTCGATACTTGTGAAGTATCGTGTGTATTCTACGCAGTCTTCGATCGAGTATATTCAAGACATGTATGAAGCATCGCTGTTTTTTAAGGCTTACCGGAGTAAGTCACGGATTTAAGCGTCTCAAAATAGCATCATGTTCCAGCCATCTTCGAGTGATCGTTTGGAGGCTATACAGGTAAGCCCTGACTTGACCGATCACTCCATGTGGAAGAGTGGTGGACAATGATTGTGGTGACGCCTCATTGATAGCCTAACTCATGTCTTAGGCTGTCCGCCCAAGCTGGTAAAGTTGGACGGACGAGATGACTTGCAACCCTCATCTGCGACCGTCGGATTGGGGTTTAAGAGGTACGTAAGTTCCTTCTTTCAGCTTGGTCGAATCCAAGCATGGGAAGTGTTTAATAGAGGACCGATCATGCATGTGTGTAGACGACATGCTGGTGTCCATGTTTATACTTCACTATCCCACGAAGGTGCGATCTAGGCCACTCAAGTTTACTGGTAAAGAAGAGTGGCTGAGATGGATTTGCGACAGGAATCCTGTGCCACAAAGGCCGCGCATCATGCCCACTTCGGGGGCGCGTTTCAAGACGACCAAGCCTGGTCGGTCCCGACCGATTGATTCGGCGTGTGGGTGGTAGGCTGGCGTTCACGCATGTACTTCATTGCCTCATAGAAACGTGATCTAAGCCACTCAATTTGTCCGGAGAAGTTGAGTGGTCGAGATCAGTTTACAATTAGGAGGTGCGACCACGCCTGGTTTGGGCGTGCGAATCGAGGTGTAAAGCCAAGTTTGGTCTTGGCCGATCGGGTGTGGAGATAGGTGGGCCCGCAGTTATCATGTTGATACTTACCGGACCTGCTTAGTCTATTCCTAGACCCTTCATCCGAGCAGGAGAAAAGGGACGCTCGTGATCGCGACACAAACCCTAATCAGGTTTTGCCGGCCGTGTGTCATACCCAGTTTGGGACGCACGAATCAAGACGACCAACCATGGTTGGTCCTGACCGATCAGTCAGGTATGTAGGTGGGCCCACGGTGTTTGTGTTGACATGCTCTGGGCCCTTTGAATCTACATCTACACCCTCCATCTATGCCTGCGAAGATGGATGGTTAAGACTGTTTTGCGATACATGTAATGTGCCGCAAACCCTAATTTAGGGTTTTCCGTCCATACTGGTTTGGTTTGGACGGTTTGGCAAACTATGCCACCGTTTTGGGGAGGCCGACCATGCGGGCCCGCGTTGGGTTGGTGGTGAATATTCCAATACCTTCTTGGGGTCGTGGATTTAATCTAAGCCATCCAATCATGCTGGTGAGGTTGGATGGTCGTGATCGTTTCTGAGACTGATATGGTCAGTTCACGTTCAAACATGCTCAATCGGGCTAATATAACACACCGAGAGTTGTAGCCTGTATGGGTATTTCGTACATGTTTTATTATTAATGCTTGGAGATTCGTGTTGCTCTGCTGAGAACAACACTCAGTCGTCATGCCGCACCGGTAATGAGTACAGGAAATACGAGGCTGGTCATGCATTAATTAATAATGTTGTAAATTCACAGGGTATATGGGATTGTTGCTACATGCTCCAACCTGGATGAATTTTATCTATTTAATTCACAGAATACTGGGATTGTTGCCACATGCTCTATTCTAGGTGAATTAGTAAGGTGAAGAAGTATTCATCACTTATTAATGGCTTTATCTTTTGCAAGACGTTAGCGCATAATTTTTTGGATTTTACAATTTTAACCTTAAATGAAAATCCACCATCAACATTAAGTCCCCTGCCTAGCACATAATGGATACACTATTGTGGGGTAGGCATGAGATGGTGACAAATTTGTACACTGAAATGACCAAGCTAAAGTGAATACATATTTCTAGGATAGGTAGACATCGTCGGCGTTGCCCCGGAACCGGTTAGTCCCGATTAAGGTTGTGAAGGAAGCAGGACTTGATCCGGTGAGTCGCTTTGGTTCCCTTTGTACATATCCCGGACAGAGCTTGGCCCCTTCCTTGGGGTCGGGTGTACTCCCTTTTCGTCACACAAAGCTGACTTTCCTCAAATGTATCTGATAAGCATCGTTGATTGCTATCCCGAATTAGTATCCTTTATAGGTGGCAAGTAAAGACTTCTTTTCTCCTGGGATTCTGTCAACTTGCGAGATTATAAAGAATCATCTCACGTAATCGTTTATTCTATATCTCAGGTACTGCTCCACACTTATCTGATCATCTGATTGACCGATTGATTGATTGATTTTTTTTTGTGTGCTCATAACTTCTTCTCCTTTGCAGTTTATCATGGAAGCGGTGGCCGATCATTCTGTCACTTCTCCAGAAAGAATCTTCGAAGTTGACAAGCCCGAAACCCATGCGTACGAAGAAGTAATGGCTAAGATCGATCTTCCACTTCGCGAAGTCGGCCGTGCTATACAGGGGATGTCCATTATGCACCTGCGTATTGCCAGGGGACACATATGTGCCCTTTCAGCTGCGATCGACATGGAAGAATGGTGGAGGCATGAGGAAGCGTTGCGAGCACCAGTAAGCGCAAGGGCAGAAAGATTTGCAACACGGTTAAAGAGGCGGAGAGTGGAGCATAAACGGCCTCCGGATGAAGATAGGCGTGATTATCCAATCCAGGACGGTGTGATAATCCTTGATTCTGACACGGACGGACCTGAGTGTTCGAAAACAATCAACGCAAACCCTAATGTTGCTGTGGGCTTTGAGGAAGACTTGGAAGCTGTTCCTGCCAATGATGTTAGGACGGAGAGCGTTGCTGCGGAAACATCTGAAGCGTAAGCTGAGGCTCTGAATGGAGAAGCGGTAGCAGGTGATGGCGTTGAAGCAGGACCAGCGGTGGTGCGGCGCGGTTATTCTTCTTGACGGATAAACCTCTTTGCTTCTTTTCTCTTTTCAAGTGTATTCCGTAATTTTTGAAACTCTTTCTTGTACTCAGTGGCGGCTGAGTTAAAGATCTTTTCTTCTGTTTGCTTACCATTGAATAAAGGTTTATGTCATAACCCTCGTTAAGATTGCATCTGTATGTGCTCCTGACGTGAGATCTCCTTGGTCTTGCTGGGGTAGATGGCTCAAATCATTTTCCTTTTGTGCACACATTCTATTTCCTTCTTCCCATGAGATGTTTGCTTAGGGTTTCCTTCCTTGCTCTAGTGGGTTTATTTAGGTCGACTCAGGACTTGTGTTTTTAGGGGTAGAGAGGTTCTCAGATGGAAATAACATTTCAATTAAATTGAAAATTTAAAATTGAAACTCTAACTATGAATGCAAGTATTGCAATCATTTTCTGGAGGAATTACAAATATGACATGAAATTGTAAAAGGAAACACGCTGGAGGAAATAGCACAGTGTTTTAAAGTGTGGAGGACGCTGGAAAGTGGTAGCACAACGTCTTAAGTTCGGTAGGGTTTGAGCCATTGTGAGTGAATGGTTATGCCTTCTAGTTTATTAGCGTTGATGAGCTTGCAGTAGCCGCCCAGGATAACATCTGCTACCAGGTACGGTTCATCTTCTCTTTCGATGGTTGAGTCAGGTGGAGTGGTCATTTTTATCGTCATGCTCCCAACCTTGAATGCAGTCGTCTTCGTTACCAGATCTCCAATTCCAAATGGGTTTGGGCGTGCAGATACCTGGACCTTGGCCTTATCATCTTTGACTAAGAAAACCTCTAAGCTCTTGATAAAACGTTTGAAGGGGCCGGCTTCCCATTCACATCTCTTAGCCGGGGTTGGTTTGTTGGTTGGAGCCAGTCCCCAGGACTTATCAGAGTGAGGAGTGATTGGTTGCAAGAAGGGTTGCGTGATGATACTTACTTGAGCTCGGAACCTCTTAATGTATGCTGATGGGCCCTCTCTAGGAAGTTGTGTCACATTGGCAAGTTGCAGGTGCGGCAACGGATAGCCTTCAGGTCCAGACGGCTTGTTAGAGATCCTTTCAGGTGTCGTAACTGGTAGAGGGCAAACTCCCGGTGTTGTCTTGTTGTCATGTACCCAAGAGTGTCCTAGGATCATGTCGTAATTCGGATGCTCTCTGAATATGTAGAACTTTGCTTGTTATGAGGCATCGCCCAATTTTACTTCAAGATCGATGTATCCATATACATCTCTGAGTTCCCCTTCTGGAGTCTTAATCACAATTGGGTTGCGAGTAGCCTCCTGTTTTGAAATTTTTGCTGCTTTTAAGGTCTGGAGAGTGATGATGTTGAATTCGGGAGGCCGTATCGATCAATGTGTTATCGAACTCGATATCCTTCAAACGGCAACGGTTAAGAGTCCCCAATTTCCCTTGCTTGCATCTTCCAAAGCCAAGGACCGAGGTTTGGAGATCGCTTCCTCTTCCGAGATACAAGCGTTTGCCCGAGACAATACGGTTGAGGGCTGCAAATATGTCCCGATTGTGCTTTGGAGAAGTACAAGATCTCGCATAAATGTTCCATCATAGATTGTACAGTCTTGCAAACGGAATCCCCAGAAATCATGCAGTTCCTGAAAGGAAGAGGGTCTCTACGAACACCTTCGTTTCCAAGCTGGAGTTCTCCTGTCTCTAACTTTTCTCTGAAGATTTGTTTCAGCATGTTACAGTCTTTGGTTGGATGGTGAACGAACCTATGGTAGCGACAATACTTAGGATCCGCCATATTTTTCGGTTAGTGGACGTCTGATAGGAGGCAACTTGATGGCGTCGTCTTGAATCCACGCCTCCAAGAGTTCTACTACTTCATTCATGGGGAACGGAAACCCGTATCTTCGGTGTCTTGTGCAGGAGTCTTGCCCGCTCCCTTTTGAGAAGAATTCATGTGTCCGGAGCCGCACGCTTGGGTTGTTGTTCCGTCTTTGAAGCCTTCCTTTTTACTCCTTCGCCAACCACGCTCACGAAGGACCAAGTGTTGTATTGTTTGTTTGTGAGACGCCCGCTTCCTCGACTCTCACGTGGATCTTGGTTTCGAACAACCCCGGGTTCTTTCTAGCAATGCCTAGGCAGATTGTGGCCGAATGTTTGGCGGCTTCATGGAGTTCGGAGAACGTCTGAAAGCCCAGATTCTCTAGTAAAGCGCGGTATATGGGTATCATCCCGTTGATGCATAGCTCCACCAACTGGCGTTCAGTGATGTTCGGATCATGACAATCTAGTGCTTGAGCTCTGAACCTCTTAACGAAGTTGTTCGGATGATCGTTATTCCGCTGAGAGACTCTCCCTAGATCTGAAAAGGTGATCTGCTCGGACACGAAGAAATATTTTCTGTAGAAAGCACCGACCATCTCCCCCCAATTGGATATCTTTGTCAGGTGTGATGTTGTTGTACCAGTGTACGCCCTTCCCGTAAGTGATTTCGAGAACTCTTTCAAAGCGGAGAACATGATTGTACTCATGCTTTCCCAAGGATTCCAAAATCGAGAAACGTGCTCACGAGCGTTACCGGTACCATCGTAGAGGGAGGCGAGGAGAGGTGTATCCTCTTGGAAGAGGGATTCGTTGCATATCTTGAGGGTACGGCGGTTGATGTTGGTGTGCATCCATCGATTTCCTTTGCCTCGGTTTTGGAGAAGTCGTTCCAGGTCCTCACGTGTGATGATGTTGGATGGCTGGTCCCTCTCTCTTGAGCATTCAGGAGAAATACGAGCTTCTTCACTCATGTGGGTCCGAGTGAAAACGCTTGCTCCGGTGTATTGAAGGCATCTCTTGCTGGCTCTAAGGGTTGCCGTGAATCTTGTGGCAATCGTTCAGTTAAAGTTTTAAGGAAAGTGAGTACCTCTTTCTGAGTTGCGGCCATATCCGTTTGAGTCTTAGCAAGAATTTCCTGCTTCTCCATCAAGTCTGCAATGGTAATAGACGGTGGCCCTCCTCTTGTGCCTCCGGCTCCTCGTCTTGATGAAGGAGTGAAAGTTGTTGCTCGGTGACCACCGGAGGCGTTACACTTGAGGATATGCCGGGATTTTGCGGCTGCTCTGGCTCTAGTGATGGGGGGAGTTACACCCACTGGAATGTCTCCTGCTCCGCAAGCGTTGGTGATAGGAGTAACAGTTCCATGAGATGTATTGACCACTGTAGCTCCAGTGACGGGTACATCGACACCGGGAGTGTTATCCGTACTAGCTCCATCAGGATTGATTGCTGATCCAGACCTGAATTCTACCATCTTGAAATGAAATGCTGATTGAATTGATTCTAAGATCTACCCTTTTTTTTTTGAAATTGAAGAAATTGAATCGGATTTCAAAGAAATTGACTTTACAACCGAGAGATTAACCTCCCGCTGTGGTCGCCAATTGTTTATGGGTGAAAACTATTCCTGCCGGATTTGGTAATTTGGGGTGTGTGGATGAGGAATGAATATAAACCTCAACAAATGCCTTTGCGCGGTGAGTGCTTGTGATTCGAGAAATCAATCTGTACAACTCTGTCCTAAACCAAGAAATGGCCGTTCCAGACTTGCTTTGGTCACAAAGTGAAGGAGATGGGGTTGATCTTAGGGAGGGAAGCGAAGAAGGTGTTGAGATTGTGAAGGTGTAGGCTTGTTTATGACTTGTAACAGAAAGGTGAGCAGGCTTACGATTGATGCAATCAGTCTTTGAGTGTTTGAATACGTTTTGTATTAACACTTGGTTTCTGTCTTGTCTTGACTTGTTCTGTTGTGTTTTTTGAAAAATAGGGAGGAGAACCTATTTATACAAGTCATTTGAGCCTTATTCACGTCTCTCGTGGGAAGTGGAGGAAGTGGAGTGATGGAGTAGTGGAGTTGTGTGTTGGTGTTACACGACCAGTCTTGCCCACTTCTCCTGTATCTCTAACCGTCCATGACTTCCTAACACGTTCTTGTGATGGCGCGTTGCACGCTGCACGCTGTAAACCACCAGACCAATAACCCAGTATGTATCCCCCAGTTTGTGACATGATTGATGTCTCGAGTGTGTGGATCGTGGGACCCACAGAAAGTAGCATGTAATGCTAGACTAAATAACTAAATTATTTAGGAAGTCGATACTTGTGACGTATCGTGTGTATTCTACGTGTCTCGCATCGAGTATATTCAAGCATGTATGAAGCATCGTTTGTTTTTTAAGGCTTACCGGAGTAAGTCACGGATTTAAGCGTCTTAAAATAGCATCATGTTCCAGCCATCTTCGAGTGATCGTTTGGAGGCTATACAGGTAAGCCCTGACTTGACCGATCACTCCATGTGGAAGAGTGGTAGACGATGATTGTGGTGACGCCTCATTGATAGCCTAACTCATGTCTTAGGCTGTCCGCCCAAGCTGGTAAATTTGGACGGACGAGATGACTTGCAACCCTCATCTGCGACCGTCGGTTGGGGTTTAAGAGGTACGCAAGTTCCTTCTTTCAGCTTGGTCGAATCCAAGCATGTGAAGTGTTTTATAGAGGACCGATCATGCATGTGTGTAGACGACATGCTAGTGTCCATGTTTATACTTCACTATCCCACGAAGGTGCGATCTAGGCCACTCAAGTTTAGGTAAAAAGAAGAGTGGTCGAGATGGATTTGCGACAGAATCTGTGCCGCAAAGGCCGCGCATCATGCCCACTTCGGGCGCGCGTTTCAAGACGACCAAGCCTGGTCGGTCCCGGCCGATTGATTCGGCGTGTGGGTGGTAGGCTGGCGTTCACGCCTGTACTTCATTGCCTCATAGAAACGTGATCTAAGCCACTCAATTTGTCCGGAGAAGTTGAGTGGTCGAGATCAGTTTACAATTAGGAGGTGCGACCACGCCTGGTTTGGGCGTGCGAGTCGAGGTGTACATCCAAGTTTGGTCTTGGCCGATCGGGTATGGAGATAGGTGGGCCCGCAGTGATCATGTTGATAATTACCGGACCTGCTTAGTCTATTCCTGGACCCTTCATCCGAGCAGGAGAAAAGGGACGCTCGTGATCGCGACACAAACCCTAATCAGGTTTTTCCGGCCGTGTGTCATACCCAGTTTGGGACGCACGAATCAAGACGACCAACCATGGTTGGTCCTGACCGATCAGTCAGGTATGTAGGCGGGCCCACAATGTTTGTGTTGACATGCTCTGGGCCCTTTGAATCTACATCTACACTCTCCATCTATGCCTGCGAAGATGGATGGTTGAGACTGTTTTGCGATACATGTAATGTGCCGCAAACCCCTAATTTAGGGTTTTCCGTCCATCTTGGTTTGGTTTGGACGGTTTGGCAAACTATGCCACCGTTTTTGGGGAGGCCGACCATGCGGGCCCGCGTTGGGTTGGTGGTGAATATTCCAATACCTTCTTGGGGTCGTGGATTTAATCTAAGCCATCCAATCATGCTGGTGAGGTTGGATGGTCGTGATCGTTTCTGAGACTGATATGGTCAGTTCAGGTTCAAACATGCTCAATCGGGCTAGTATAACACACCGAGAGTTGTAGCCTGTATGGGTATTTCGTACATGTTTTATTATTAATGCTTGGAGATTCGTGTTGCTCGCCGAGAACAACACTCGATCGTCGTCATGCCGCACCGGTAATGAGTACAGAAATACGAGGCTGGTCATGCATTAATTAATAATGTTGTAAATTCACAGTGGTATATGGGATTGTTGCTACATGCTCCAACCTGGATGAATTTTGTGTATTTAATTCATGAGAATCATCGGGATTGTTGCCACATGCTCTATTCTAGGTGAATTAGTAAGGTGAAGAAGTATTCATCCCTTATTAATGGCTTTATCTTTTGCAAGACGTTAGCGCATAATTTTCTGGCTTTTACAATTTTAACCTTAAATGAAAATCCACCATCAACAATGTGGAGTCACCATACAACATGCTCATACAACTATTCACCAATGCATACGGTTCCCAATACCAAGTGGAATAGGAGAAATCAAAGGAGATATCAAAAGTGCGAAGATCTGCAGCCAAGTAGATGTAAAAAATTATGAAGGTCGCGCACGGAAGCAAAAAGATCGCTGGAGAAAAGCAAGAGAATTAAGAAAAGAAGAAGAGTTGTGAATATACATGATAAGAGCACAAGAGGGAAGAGGAATACCAAGCGAAGTTCCAGAAAAATAGGGAGAAGCGATGCATGAAATAAAAGAGCCCACACCATTAGGAGAACCTAAAGCGAATTTTATCGCAGCAGAACCGACAAAAGAAATAAATGTTGGTACAGTAGACGAACCAAAGATATTAAAAATTGGGACTAAGATGGGGAAGGAAGAAGAAAAAAGAACGATTAACATTTTGCGAGAATATAAAGACATCTTCGCATGGAGCATGGAAGAAATGCCAGAAATAGATCCATCTGTCGCATGTCATAAGTTGGATATTAACAAGAACGCAAGACCATTCAAGCAAAGGATAAGGAAGATAGCAACAACATACCATCCTCATATAGAGGCAGAGCTACAGAAGATGCTGGAGGCAGGAATAATACGACCATCAAAATATCCGGAGTGGATAACAAACATGGTGGTGGTACCAAAAAAGAATAATAGAATCAGGATTTGCATTGACTTCAGTGATTTAAACAAAGAGTGCCCGAAGGACAGTTTTCCACTACCAGATATACCACAGATGGTTGAGTCGGCAGCATGAAACGATAGAGTATCACTTATGGATGGATACAAAGGCTACAATCAAATTCCGTTAGCTGAAGAAGACCAAGAACATACTGCCTTTTTCGCACCGAAAGGATTATACTGTTATACGAAAATGTCTTTCGATTTGAAAAACGCAGGTGCGACATATCAAAGGATGGTAGAGAAGGTATTCGAACAATGGATACATACCACATTGGAAGTTTATGTCGATGATATGTTAGTAAAAAGTAAGAAATCTTAATATCATGTTGACAACCTAAGAAAAATCTTTGAACAAATGCGAAAATTCAATATCAAAGTAAATCCATAAAAGTGCATTTTCGGAGTAGCATCGGGAAATTTTTTAGGTTACATTGTATCAAAGCAAGGAATAGAAGTTGATCCGGAGAAGGTACAAGCGGTTCGAGATATGCCATCACCAGCAACAGTTAAGGACGTACAGAAGTTTAATGGACTGCTAGCTTCGCTGGGGCGATTTATTTCGCGGTCATCAGACAAATGCAAACATTTCTTTAACATCCTGAAGAAGGGGGCCAAGTTTGAATGGACAAAAGAATGTGACAAAGCACTGCAAAGTATAAATAATTACTTAATGAATCTATATATTTTACAAAAGGCGGAGCCTGGAGAAGAATTATTAATATATTTGGCTACAACGCCGCATGCCTTAAGTGCAGTATTGCTACGTTTGGATAACGGTGTGGAAAAGCCAATATACTACATAAGTAAAACCTACAATGCCACAGAGAAAAATTATTCAAAGATATAGAAGTTAATCCTCGCACTAGTGTATGCCACACAAAAACTTCGCATATATTCTCAAGCCCATAAGGTTAGGGTGCTGACGAGAATACCTATTGTGTCTGTAATGAAAAATTCCAAAAGGTCAGGGAGAGTCGAAAGATGGAATGCACAAGTAGGTCACTTCGAAATCAAGTATGAGATATTGTCTTCGCCAAAGTCGCAGGTAATCGCAGATTTTCTAGCGGAGTTTCCATTAGAAGAAAACGAAAATGTGGAGGAGATGATGGATATAGATGAGGAACATGGGAATCCCAAAGACCTGCTGACGGATCATAATCCAAATAGATGGGAGATATTGGTAGATGGATCGTCAAATGGAGAAGGTAATGGAATTGGAATAATATTTATCTCCCCAACAAGAGCGAGATTGGAATACTCATCCAGATTGGAATTCGCGTCAACAAATAATGAAACCGAATATGAAGCGATAGTACACGCACTGCGGTTGGCGATCGAAATAAAGTTGGAAGATGCTAGAATAACTAGTGACTCACAGTTGGTAATTCGTCAAATAGAAGGCACATATAGTACAAATGAGTCATCCTTACAGAAATACAAGAAGCTTGTCGCAGAACTATCAGCACAAATTCCAAAAATGAGTTGGAGACACATAAGAAGAAAGGATAATAGATTAGCAGATGCATTGGCTTTCATTCCTTCAATGTTAGTAGATCCAATCGCAAGGGATATAAAGATACAATCGCTCTTTTTACCCTCCATCAAGAAAGAAGAATGCGAGGATGCAGATGTAAAAATGGTGGAAAATGAAGAAGAAGAGCAAATAAAAGAAGACACGGATTGGAGGACCCAACTCTATTTGTATTTAGAAAAAGGAGAAGTCCCAAGAAACCGGTTGGAGGCACACAAGTTAAAGAGTAGAGCAACAAATTACGAATTAAGAGATGGAATACTTTATCGACGATCATTTCTTGGACCATCACTTAGATGTCTAACGCGAAAAGAAGGGATGGAAATCTTGAAGGCATTACATTACGGAGATGCAGGGAACCATAGTGGAGCAAGGTCTTTGGCATGCAGAACGAAAATACAAGGGTATTACTGACCATACATGCATGAAGACGCGAAAGAAGTATCAAGGAGATGCGAAGAATGCCAGCGTCATGGAAATAACATATACGCACCAGGTGAGATGTAAAATTCATCAACAAGTTTGTGGCCATTTGGAAAGTGGGGATTAGATATTGTGGGTCCATTTATACCAGGAACAGGACAGAAAAGATATCTAATAGTAGCAACTGACTACTTTACAAAGTGGGCAGAGGTGAAAGCAATTCAGCATATACGGGATAAAGACATTTTCACATTCATATTCGAGAATATCATTTGCAGACTCGGAATACCCGTACAGCTAGTTTCTGATAATGGAAAGCAGTTTGAAGGAGAAAACATAGAAATGTTACTTAATGCATTCAAAATCCAAAGCGGGAAATCCACCCCTTTATATCCACAAAGTAATGGACAAGCTGAAGCCACCAACAAAACAATCGCAGATATATTGAAGAATAAGTTGGAGGGATACAATAAAGGATGGTGCGAATAGGTACATAATTTTGTATGGGCATATAGAACAACCAGGAGAGAAGCTACTGGAATGTCACCTTTTTGTCTGACGTATGGAGTTGAAACAGTGTTTCCAACTGAGGTTATTATTCCTACAACTAAGAAAGAAGCATGGGAAAAGAATTTAAGTGCAAATTTGATCTTATCAAAACTCGATGATCTAGAAGAAAGTAGGGAAACTGCTCTACAATATATGTAAAATTACCATCAGAGGATAGATCAAGAATATAACAAACGCGTCATTAAAAGAGACTTTCAGCCAGGAGAATTGGTGTTGCGAGAAATACCATCTTATCAAAAAGGGGGAGATGGAAAGTTAGAAAAAAGATGGGATGGACCCTACATAAGAAAGATAATAGTGGGGAAAGGAGCGTATGAGTTGATGGATCATGAGGGGAAGAACATAGGTCGTAAACTTGAACATCCATGGAATAGATTATACCGGAAGAAATATTATCCATAAGAGATGCGATAATGATCGCATAAAAATTAGTATGAAGCTGAAGAAAAGATGTGCAAATTTATATGATGTCACCAAGGATGTATTATTCAAACATATGAATAAATTTGAGGATTTCGCTCTATTTATGCATAATTTTCAAAGAAGGCAAAATAAGACCTAATAATAAGACCTTAATAAAAGGCATCAGAAATAAAGACTCCAACCAAGGAGCCTAGCTATCTGATTGTGGCGTGCACCCTAGTTCGCATGCAGCAAGAGGCAACAATAAGACCTAACGCGCGTCATAATTCGGAAGCTAGTTAGCATGGCTCAAGTGAAAGCTACACCGACCCTGAAGCTTGAGTCATGGAGATTTGGGGTGAAATAAAAACATCCAGTAGAGCGCCTTAGTCGAAAGACTAAGGTAATAAGCTCTCTACTAAGGAGTGCAGAAACTCGATCAAGGCGCCGAGGTACACGGTTGAGTTAAGAGTGCCTGGGGCGTCTGGAGCGTACCTGGCCATTCTTGACAAGTCTTGACAATGATGCACTCGGTCTGAAGAAACCCCACTTAGGGTGCGGTCTTGTAACCATAAGCCATATCGGTGGAGGGACAAGAGGCCGCGAAAAAAACTAGTTGTTGCATTACTGGATGGGAGGAGCCCACCCTAACCCGGTAGGGGTACGCCTCCTTGAAGGGGCAATCAGGGGGATTATAAGGACGACACCCTCCATAATTAGGGAGCTGAATTGTGTCAAAAGACGCAAATATTATGAGACTTTTTACTCACGGGAGTATTAATACTTGTTATATTTATGCAACAATAAAACCTGAAGAGGCAATAATACAAGAGGATGATAAGGCGAGATCAATGGGTCACTGCGCGAAAGCATAAGGACTTCTTGCGATCTCGTCGCATAAGAAAAATATTATACATTAGGCAAAATAAGACCTTTACCTAGGAAGTCAAGATAAGACCTCATGATAAAACAAATTTTCGCACTAACATTATTTTGCAGGGCATATTAAGACGAAATAAAACATCCACATATATCTCACAAGGAATATAATAAGAGGCAAGTATGGGAATTCAATTAAAGAGGAGTATTATCTTCCTTGGTGAGAAACTAATGTTAAAAGAGCGGGAGTATGTTTCAGACACATCAAAATACATTGATAAAGATATAAAAGATCAATAAAAGGAAAAGGCTAAGCGTCATTGTGAGGAATGTTTTGATCAACCAAAGAAACATCCTCCTTGTTAGGAGCTTTATCAGCATCGATTCTACCATCAAGATTTTCGGTTAAGTCTTCACCAGGACCATCCTTTTCAAGTTGATTTTCTTGATGGGTGGCTTCAACATCTTCCTCCTCCTCGCTTAAGTAATCATAATCACTATCAGGTTCAGGAAGCGTCTCATCATCACTTATAACAAGAGGCGGAACAGTCACTAAAGGAAGCGATCTCTCAAGGAGAACCTTGTTCACAAGAGACTGAGCTTTAATATGAGCATCACGAGCAATAGCTTTCTCGGCATTCCTTGTGCCAACCTCCATAAAGTTGTGAAGATATGAACATCTTCTCTCTGATCGATCCATAGAAGAAGTAAGTGTAGCATATAACTTCGCACGCTCTCTACGAGCCTTTGCCAGATCGGATCTTAATTGAGAGATAGTAGATTGATATCTTTTTTCAGATTCTGCAAAAGAAATACGGATTTATTAAAGAAACAAAATTTTAGCGAGGTCAAAATCTAAAGGACAAGAAAATTGAGGCAGTCGGCTCCATGTGACTACCTTCCTTTTGTGAAATAAGATAGTGGGCCAAGGCAAAACCACCATTCTTCATATTCTCCATAGCCTTATCAAAATCATCACCAGCCAAACCTTTAAGGCGAGATCTAATCTTCTTCTCATCTAAAGATAGAGAAGTGTTCTCTTTCACAAGAGCATCGTGAGACTCTTTTTTATTGGGTATGATGTTATCGAAGTTGGTTCATCTTCACGGTCAGATTTATTTTACTTTGAATAATATTTTTATTCTGAGATATCAACGTTTCAATCGAATCATCATACTGTTTCTTTAACATGCGAAGAGATCGCTCTTGGTTATCGCAAGTCTCTTGGAGAATAAGATACTGATGCGAAAACATCGCCTCCTTCTTCAAAAAAGATCGCTTCTCCCTAGATAAACCTTCATTTTAATCTGATAAGGTTATGTCTCAAATCAACATTATACAATAAGTTAGATATATGGGAAACTTGGGAATTCAGTGTCTCGCATTGTCGAGCTAAATGGGCGTTCTCATTTGATAGATTTTCGATCCGGTCAAGAGAATATGAATTTTCACTATGTAACTGACTTATGTGGTTCTTCAACTTCTCATTATCAGCCTGAGCATCTTCAGCGGCAAATTGAAAATTTTATCTCTCCATAACACGCTTCTGATTTAAATCTTAATATGCGAATGAAGAAATTCAACAAAAATGTGGACACAAGGGATAATTAGTTTCAAAAAAGGGCTATAAAAGAGAAGAAAAATGCACCTCTAAGGTCTTCATTTTTTCTGCGAAGACTTTCGGACTCCAGAGTTATAGTTTGGAGTTCTCCTTTTAGTTTATTGACTTCTTTCTCTAAGGCAAGTTGTAGAGAAGCATTGTTAGATTCAAAATATCCTTCATCCAAGATCATCCGGCGGTGAGATTCCTAAAAAAGGATATGAGAAAAGTATGAATACGTGATAAAATAATTTAAATAAAAGAAATGCACGAGAAAGAATGGGTACCAAGATTTCAAGGGCTATATGAACGCTTGGGTCAATCTGAGAGAAGATATCACTCCTCGTCTCCTTGCTGGGTGGAAAACCGCATAATAATTTACTTAGAGCGTCACAGATGCGAAGCTTAAAGGGGTCAGTAATAGACAACTGGGCGGAATTAATGATTTCAGATAAAGCTTGAGTAGCGGGGTCAACTCTCCCCAAGATTCCCTGATCAATAGAGAGGGACCCTAGTGAAAAAGAAGAAATCTTTGAGGTAGAAAGAGCAATGTCCAATGATGTAGGAAAAGAGATATTCCCCATAAAAGTAGGGTTCTCCACAGGAACGATGTTCTCTATGTGTGCGAGGATGTTCGCAATTGGAGGAACATTCACAAAAGTAGAGACGGTCAGATCCATTGAAGACGTAGTAATGCAAGCAGAGACAGAACTTTCCTTTACCACATGATCTTCTTTATCGGCGACAGTTTCGCTTGATGGAATAACTACATTCAGGGGAGTAGAGGCAATCGGACCTTGCAAAGGCGCGTCAACGTTTACATGAGAAGAGATTTCAATCCCCTTACAGTCAAAGTCAGGAATAATAAGACTCTTGTTGATCCTGGGAACTTTGCGAACTCTTCTAGTATTTAACTTCTTATCAATATCGGTCTCACATTCGGAATCCTGCGAATAACAACGCAGATAAGAAACAGAGGCAACAATATTGTTTAGATAAAAAAAGAAAGTATTTCTTACTCCTTTGTTATGCGATGGTTTCCTCTTGAGAGATCCAGTGTCTTGTGACTTTTGGAAGGAATTAGGGTTAAGAATTAAAAATTTAGTATTGCAGGATGAAGAACCTTTTCTGCAATAGAACCAGTATGGGAATTAATATTACAAAAGATCAGCATCATGATTTAAACATAAAAAGTTATAAGATTAGTTTCAGAAGAGGATACGATCCTTTGATGAGGATCCGTAATAACAGCAGCAAAATTAAAATTTGAGATTCCAAGGGATGAAAATGGAGAAATTGGGAAATCACGAAGAAGATTTGTAGAGGAAGAGTGAAAAAGATAAAAGATGAAGTGAAAGAGAAAAAATTATCTCTCCTCAAACTTAGTCATTAAATAGACAAGAAAATAACCGGCTAAATGCGGACGTGCCGGTAAAAATGGGGAAAATTTCGTACGTGTAGACAGTCATACTGAAATTACGGAAACTTGTCGGCTGAAAAGAATACGAAAAGGTGAGTGGGTGCGGCATTATAAATTGAAGATTTCTCATATCGCTCCCTTTCCAAAGAAACGACATGAGAAGAGGCAAAATGTAGATACTAAATATCGCACACCTGTTTAATATGCGAAGTAGTGATTGTCAAGATGGCGCGAAGACTATCGCGTATAGCTTATTCAGGATGATGCACTAGATGACGTCAGACGAATCACGAGTAAATTGTGATGATCATGCGAGGTTATAGAATATGTGCGAAAAGAGAACAATGTAAGCGTGCGTTAACAACGTACGCCAGATCCGAAAATAAAAGGTTTTATTAGCTGTCATCCACTATGTAAACCCCTATATAAAGGGACCGAGTGACCTTGTAAAGAGAGAGATCTTTTTGAGAGCTTAGACTTGGAATTTAGGAGAGATAAAGATTATTTTTTCTCCAAGTTAGAGTTCATCTCAATCCTTGTAATTATATTGAAGATTTTATGAATGAATGTATGAAGTTTAAGATGATCACTTGAATTGTTATTAGATTTCATTAAGGGGGTGGTTATAGGATTTCCTGCAACTACATTGTGTATCTGACGAAGAACCTATCTAATCAACAAAATCTCTCGATTTGAGAACTTTGACCAATCACTGAGTTAAGAATCAAGATCCCATATAAATGATTCGATAAGTACACATAATTGATCAAACTCGAGGTGAAGCACGTTGGATGAACATGATTCCATTAACGTTGTTGGAAAACAACTCCATTTGGCCAACCTGTTTAACGTATAATAATCTCGGCCTTGAATATTTGTGTGTACGACGAAGTGAACTTATATATTTTCGAGTGTACGATGAATTTAACTGAATCAAAAGAAATCATTCCATAGATCGGGCACCAACCATGATTGTTCGGAATTTTCTATTCATTAGAAGTTTTTAATCCCTACGTTTCTTTTCCTTTCTTCTACTACATTTGACATCTACATATAGTAGCATATTCTCTTCATCATGTACTCATCAATACACTAATCAGTATACCACAAGCTATAAAGAGATTACATCTTGCAAAAAGCCTTCAAGTTTGGAGTGTTTGAACCTGCAGGACTTATAGTGCACCATTGTACTGTTTATTGTTGTTATAACCATTCCATGGATATTTCCTCTACAGATTCAGATTGGTTTTCAGAAATGATGCTGGTAAGTACTACTATCTATACTTTAGTACCGCTCTATAATATGCAGAAACTGATCGTTTTTTATGGTTGCGAACTCATGATTTACTAATTAATGGATCTTTACCTTCTTGATTTCAACAGGGAATGGAAGATCAAGATGAGCCAAATTTTTGTCAGAATATTATGAGATCCATAGCACCATTGTTAGTCAACCATGAATCCCCTAATATACCACAGTTGTCTCAAGTTCCATCATGCAATAATCATGATAAGTTTCTATTTTCGGGAACCTACCATGTCTCAATGGACCAATCATCAACTCCCTCACTTGAAGTTTCTTCGTCCGGAACATCCTGTCCTCCAAATATGATTTGTTTCGCTAGTCCAAATTCGCCTTCCATATAAACAGCATCGATGATCCAACTAAGGTTGGATTTACTTATGCGAATCTAGCAACGGTAGGGGCTACTGTTCTTGTAACGAATAGTAATACCCTACTTTATCCGACAGAGTCTCATTTGCATAACCACCAAGGGTTATATAAGGGTGTTATTCAGGCACCTGAAGAGAACACTACCTATGGTAGAAGAGTTAAAAACGCCATTATTAAACCATTAATTGCCGAAAGGAACAGAAGGGAGAAGTTAAATCATCATTTTATTGCTTTATCCTCTCAAATCCATGGTCTTAAGAAAGTGAGTCCCTCACCCTCAGTCTCTGTCTCTATTTGTATACCTATGGTCTGAATTAGCTCTCAGCTGATATGGTGAAACGGGCATTATCTTGATATTTTGGAAGTTATGTTCTTTACGATAATGATGGCTATTATGTAATGTTGCAGATAGATAGAGCTAGTGTTCTCGAAGAAGCTACGAAGTATATGAAACAACCCAAAGAAAAGGTAAAGACATTATGTAGGATCGATCAAGAGAGAGGAGAGCACACGCGGAAGCAAATAAACGATTACGTTGATAATCAGTTTGGTGTACAATTCTTATGGCTCAATAGCCTACTTATAGTCTCACAAACTTTACGATCACTCAAAGTACTTTCCTAATAAAATCAAACTCTAAACAAAGACACTTTCCTAACATAAAACAAACTCTAAATTGAACTATTCTAGAACTCTCTAGAACTCAAACACCTTGCTTCTCAAGTAAACTCCAACTTCCAAATATCGCGCAGTGTGTCAACAACGTATGTTGATCCACGAACCAAATCATCATATCTTGGTTTAACTTCCAACATCCTCCCTTAAACCAAGATATCATTCAACGAGAATTCTGTAACCCTCTTCTACTCCTCAACTTCTTCCATTAATCGACGTCAGCACGTCCTTGTATTTTCTCATTTTCTATTCCTTTTCTTCCATTGATAAACGTTAACACGTTCTTGTCTTTTCTCATCTTAAAGGATACCACCAACTAACCCTTACTACTTGATACTCAATTATAGCTTATCCCAATTTCATGATCCCACCGGAATTCCGTCATCATTATCCAATCAACAAACTCAATTCAAAAAACTGCAGCACCAACTGCAACTCAGCTAACAAACCAATCTTCTTTTTTTGCTTAACATCAATCATCAAGCACTCACTTCGTATTGCTATCATACCATAGCAACCATCACAAACTTCTTTTTACGTTCTTCTTCATCGTAGCGGAACACCATCCTTAACAAGCAAGAAACCAAATTCTGTAACTCATCTCTCAGCATTGTAGCTCATCTTCTACTTTTGTTTACCTACTTCACTCTTTGTCACTACTGCAATGATCCATCTCACCTCATTTTACGATATTTTCCGGTATTATTTCAGTCCAGCCATGATCTATCTCGCCTCATTTTACGATATTTCCCGGCATCATTGGCATCTACAACTCATGGGATTTTAACCCACTATTGTTGTTCTCTACAACTCATGGGATTTTCACCCACTATTGTTGTTTTCACTTCTCAAATTCCACACTGAAATTTCTTCACTTCTCTTCTCAAATACCCACACTGGGATTGCTTCACTTCTCACAATCACACCCTTGTGACGTCTCTTCTCTTTACTCTCTCATCACCCCCTGGTGATTACTAATCTTTCTTCACAACCTCGGTTGTTTCTTCTTCTTTGTTCCAGTTATGCTTTTTAAAGCCTCAACTTTCACACTTCTTTGTTCTTCAAGATTCTCTCACAATCTTGTCGTTACACTTCTGCCACAAGCGTACTTCTTTACAAAGTCTGCCACACTTTGTAGGATGTCCAAGTTTCTGCCACAAACTCTTCAACCACACTTTACTTCTTCCAACATGTTTGGGCTTAAACTCCAACATACTACTATCCTCCCTTAAGCTCAAACATCACCGTCTAATATTCCTTGTCATTTTAAGTCCTTGAATTCAATACCATCAAACTGTATCAGTCCTTCTCTCGACTGCAATACCAACTTTGATCTCTTTTTTTTTTTTTGATTTCGAATCCATGACCTAACCCTTCGAAACAACCACTCACCCAAAGCTTCTTAACCTTCCAAAATCAACCAATTGCTCTACCACAACAACCCTTGTTTACTACCACACTACCAATCACAACAACACCAATCTCAATACGAACCACAACATTTAACTAATATTTTTATTTTTATTTATTTTTTTAATTCTAAGCTTCTCCCTCACTTCCATAAATCATCTCCAGGAACAAAAATTTTCCAAATATTGTCACAATCGAAAAACAAGCCACTTGGAACAAAAGTTTCCTAAAACTGGCACCTTCCAAATATAAACCAGTTTCAATCACCATCCATATCTCCATCCTCCATCTCTATCTGTTCGCACTTTGCAGTATCATCTTCATCGTTCATCACATCTTAATAATGGCAGCATCATCTCGGAAATCACAGCAGCCATCAATTCCTCTTGGTTTCAAACTCCAGAGACGCACAACTTATCCGTGAATACTCATCACAACGAACCACAGATCTCATTCATCAAACAGTTTTTTTTTTTATCTCGAACCACTGTCCCTTTTGACCCCAAGAACCATTCTACGTTCATTCGAAAGTGAACGCAAACGCAACAAAACCCTTTTTTTTTATCCTTCACGAAAAAACTAAGAACCAATTCTCTACCGAAAACAAAGAATTTTTTGAACTCTTTCCCCTTCTCCTCTCTCTTCCTCTCACCTTGCTCTGATACCAAATATAGGATCGAGCAAGAGAGAGGAGAGCACACGCGGAAGCAAATAAACGATTACATTGATAATCAGATTGGTGTACAATTTTTATGACTTAATAGCCTACTTATAGTCTCACAAACTTGACGATCACTCAAAGTACTTTCCTAATAAAATCAAACTCTAAACAAAGACACTTTCCTAACATAAAACGAACTCTAAATAAAACTCTTCTAGAACTCAAACACCTTACTTCTCAAGTAAACTCCAACTTCCAAATATCGCACAGTGTGTCAACAACGTATGTTGATCCACAAACCAAATCATCTTATCTTGGTTTAACTTCCAACACATTAGAATAAGAACAAAAATCCTTAAAGTTGTCGATAAAAACCACTAGGTCATCCGAGGAGACTATGGATGTGGCGAATAAGAAGATGAAATCACTGAAATGTAATGACAAACAACTAAAGTACTCGAAGAACTGGGGTAATAAGAACTATAATAGTGAAGATATTGATATTAATGACGACGATTTTAGTACATCTTCTTGTGAAGGGATTTATGAAGACGAACCTGAAATTGAAGCTAGGGTTTCTCACAACAACATGTTTATAAGGATCCAATGCGAAAAACATCAAGGAGTATTAGGGAAAGTTATTAAAGAGATTGAGAAATTACATCTCACTGTTCTCCAATCTAGTGTGATGCCTTCGGGAAGTTCTACTCTCTACATTACCATTATCTGTTAGGTAACTAGGTATCACCGGGGCCTTACGGCCCCGGCTCAACCTCCCGTGATAGCCTTCATTTTGCATACATTAAAACAGACTACATCTTAGTTAATGTATCCAAATACTTTAAAACATAAGTAAGCAATTTAGTTACTCAGTCACCTTTTGGCGTTTTTATTCCCAGATTTCATTCTTTTCTTAATGAAATACCTTATTTTCTTTTCTTAGTATAGGGGTTTTTCCATTTTCCTAAATGATGTACATGTTTTTAATATATTAGTGATTGTCCAGAGGAATGTATACATTTTAGGTTAATAATAGACAACTCAATTCTTTTGTCCTATGATGTTCCTGCAAAAATTGTGAAATAAACTGATGGTGCTGAAATGAAATGACTAAAAATTAGAGACAACACCAAAGTAATCGAAATCGTTCCTCGGTCCTACTCGGTTGGGGAGCTTGGAGCGAGGAACAATAAATGAAATGCCTAATACTCGGAACCTTTTTATTAGAATTCATGAGTCATATAATCAAGTGTAATATTGTATTACTGAACCTATTTATAACATTTTTAGACGTTTAAAACACAGGGGTTACAAATTTTTTGTTTTATAAATTTTATTACTATCGGCCGACTTAATTTCTTACTCGAGCGATTTAACATAAATTTTATTACTACTACGATTTAACATAAATACTCAATTGTAATTCAACATGAAAAAAAAACAATATTCTAGTAACCTACAGTTCACATTGGTTTCCTTCCAACTCTTCCTACTTGAAGTAACTTATCGTGCACAGTTTCCTTCTATCTCTGCTTGCATTCAAGTTCAATACCAATTTGAACCCGAGAATCACCTTTTCTTTGGCGCTGTGCTGCATCCATACTAATTCAAACTTCAAATATGCATGAGGCAGTGCATAAAATATCCAGTTATAATCCAGTATATACATGTTGCGGAATCCAAACAAAACGGCTTCACCATCATGTATAATGTAGACATTTCATTTAATTTACCTCATCTAGCATGCAAATGCCTGGCAGATCATTTGGATACACATATTGTGCACCACTTCGCACCCTCGTCACCCATAAATTTTTTGCTTCGTTCAATGTATACGAAATAATATCACCCATCGTCGGCTGCATGGAAGGACCTATAATTTTATTAATAAGGCTTGAAGGATAATAAAATTAACGCCCATACACATGTGCGTTTGGAGACATTCTCAAATACGGTATATTACCTGAAGCTTAATCTAGGCTAGCTGTAAATGCTAGTGGAGGAACTGAAACACCATGATACTGAATATACTGCAGATCACCCTGCAAAAAAAAAATATTTATCAGATTCATACTTTGATAAAAACGAAAAGACAATTAAAAGGTGACCTGAAGCTAAATTGGAGGGTTAGTTACAATTGTGAGTGGAGAAACTAAAGCTGTAGCAATGGTACTGCACATACCCAAGATTTTCCTGCTACAACAGATAAGGAATCTTGGCGCATTTAATATGTTCCTGCAATACATAAATAAGTATTATGCCAACTTACCATGAAAATGATGACGAATGATTCCTTATAGTTTATCGACTTTCAGATCGAATGGATTCTTTGCTCTTTGTTGATTCCAAAGAACACGAATATCTTTTTTAGGCATCCTAACAATGCTGTGTAATCTGTATACAAAATCATTCCCCGTTGGCCAGAAACACTGACTACATAAAGTGGACTTGTTTTGTTAGATATCAACTACATTTTAACAGAATGAAAATAAAGGATACATGCAAACCTGTTACCCATTAAAATAAAGAAGATGTAACATGCACAATGTGCTTGATCAACGACAAATCTTTACTGAAGACCAAAAATGATTTTTAATTAGAGAATCAATATATCTTAAAAAGACCGAAAGACAAAAATTTTAAACAAAAGACACAATGTTTAGAAATTTTAGAAAAAATATAACTTAATAAGAGATAAGTTACGATGGCAAAGAGATGTAACATGTATAAGAACTATAAGAACACGGAGTGGATTCTGCTCGAATGAACTCGACATCTTTTGAGAAAATTTATAGTCTTTTCGCAGATACAACTCAATATCAAACTTACAATAACATAGATGCTGGGAGAAAATGAAAATTTAATTAAGAATCATCAATAAAAGCTCTAAATAGTGGAAAATGGAAATTTAATTAAGAATCTAAAAAAAAAAGGTTGATCTTTAAAACATCTAATCTTTTGAACTGTCACCTTAGGTTCATTTCGAACTGTTACCTTAAGTTAATTTATTTAGGCTTCACGGCATTTGTTAGTTATTGAGTGTTATGCAGAGCACAACACGTGAAGTAAAATAATTAGACTTTTTGTTAATTCGAGAGGTAAAGGTCCCATTGAGCTCTTACTTTTCCAACGATAATTTTATTCATTTCATAACTTGAAGATCATCCAGTTAATAAAAACATCCAATTCTATTCGTATCAATGAAAAGCGGGCCTTTTGCTCCGATGTAAATTAGATTATGCAAAAGCAACATAATTGCATTAGTTAAATGTTGAGTATTGAACAACGTTGATTATTTTTTAGTAGGTCCCACATCTGCGTAGAGTTCTTAATTCTAACGATCCACCGTGAAAGCTAGCAGTAAAATAGGGAAGACGGAAAAGGTTTTCGGATTGTTTTCCTCTAAAGAAACTCCTGGGATTCTAGGGGAAAGTATCAACAAAATATGTATATGTTTTTGAGTTTGGCATATAAACTGTAAACGAAGTTTAATTATGAAAACCAAAAAGTTATCTACGACATTGATAATCATTTTCCGACTCATTGTGATCATGTTCGTTCTTAAACTGCCAACTGCCATGTTAAAATATGCAACCGCAAAGTATAGGCACTTACTTGTAATGTGAACCTCTTCCGATACCTGTTACATAGATGAAAACTATTCAACAACACTATCCATGGTGAACTGCATTCCACTACGAATTGACATTTGATCAGTATCTTTCCATGCAATTTTAGTATGTGGTCATAGCAGAACGGTCCCAATATTTAGTTGGTCGTATCATAGTATAGTGTGTTAGTTAGTCGGGTCATAATAGAGTGTCTAATTAGTTAGATCATAGTAGCCGGTAGGGCTGGGGCCTTAGTCTCCACTTTAAAATTAGTCGTGATTAGGTTAAAATTTCGAGGGTCGAACCTATAAAGAAGATCCCTATGTCTTGCTGACCTGATCAAATTTGGCCAGCCGGTCAATATCCTCGCACAAAATTTTAGTCGTCCGGTAATGATCGGGGCGGTGTTTAGGTAATCGTGTCATGGTAGCCGGGGCCTACGGCACCGGTTGTGGATTAGAATTTCTAGAGTCAACTACAGTTCCCACTTTAAATTAACAGCGATTAGGTTGAAATTTAGAGGGTGGCACCTATAAGGAAGATCCCGATGTCTTGCTGGCCTGATCAAATTTGGTCAGCCGGGCAGTATCCTCGCACAAAATTTTAGTCGTCTGGTAATGATTGGGGCGGTGTTTAGGTAATCGTGTCATAGTAGCCGTGGCCTACGGTTCCGGCCGCGGATTAGAATTTCTAGAGCGAAATACAGTCCCCACTTTAAAATTAATCGTGATTAGGTTGAAATCCAGAGGGTGGAACCTATAAGGAAGATCTCGATGTCTTGCTGGCCTGATCAAATTTGGTTAGCCCGTCAGTATCCTCGCACAAAATTTTAGTCGTCCGGTAATGATTGGGAAGTGTTTAGGTAATGGTGTCATGGCGGAGATTCATCATCACTTAACGTAAAAAATCTCTTGTTTTATCATGATAGCTAGTATTCATTTCCCCAAATGCTGATACTCCTGTATAATAGGCCCAGAGTTCATATGCACCACACTACCATCTTATCATTCTTTCTGGCTAGTAAAATATTGTTTTTATGATAGTCAGGATTTTGTATTTTATTTAACTACACATGATGACTTGAGATCACCCGGCCTGTTTTTGCATCCCAATACTAAATATTCTTATCATACCCCATCATTACCGATAACTTGAGATCACCTGGCCTGTTTCTGCATCCCAATACTAAATATTCTTATCATACCCCATCGTTACCAATCGATATATCATGAACATCCACCCCATGCCCCATAAATGTCCTCGTACACTTGCCAGAAGAATTGTGAACATCAAAGTCCTTTGGGAGCTTTAGCATCGACGATCTTTTTTTATCAGAAAGGATTGAATTTTTCTGCAACTGGTATCGAAAACCGTTTGTGGGTACAGCTTCCCACTGACAACTGGACGGAACTACATTAGGTGCATGCCTTAGCTTCCACAGACAACATACGTTTGTATTCCTCATCCAAAAAATCAGTCGTAGCATTTGCGTTTTTGCCCATTCCACTGTAACAGAGCAAAGAAAAAATTAATTGATATGGTTGTTTTCTTATTTCATTACATAAATATTCAAGAATTACAATTTTAGTAGGTGCACTAATATGATCATTATCTCTATTTACCACATGAAAGCCTGTAGTATTTCAAGATAAAAATCAAGCTACATTATAGTCCATAGTTGTTTGGTTCGGTGCACATAAACATTATCGAGTTTAAATCAAGTAGATGGTTTTGAATGAAGAATGTGTTAATTGTTTCCATACCCGGTTAGTTCTTTGTTCTTGAACGCTCAACTATCTTTAAGTACGTACCATGGACGCCTGTTGATGTCCATATATCCAAAATCATTACTAAGAGCCTGACTGAAGGCTCTCAGAGTCTAAGTGCCATAATTCAGCTATGCTATGTGATAATCCTTCAATGATATACCAATATCATCAAGAATAAAATAAAATAAAATAAATAAAAAATAGCATTCTAATATGGGATGCAAACGTGGGGCTGCAGCAATGCAATTATTCTAGCACAACGTGTATGAACATTGTCGATTTACTCCCCACCGCGCAGAAGCTACATTAAATTAGCACCAAAAATGAAAACAAAAAGAATTTGAACTGAATAAGCTAACAAAAACCCAAGAACAACATAACTGATTATACCCGGCTAAGGTTCATCAATATTATCTATGTTTGTGCTCAACTTCTATGCCCATTAATTGCATCTCTAGAATCCTCTATACATACAAACTCAGGTCCTTCTCAAGCATCTTCTTGTAAAAATCTTTGAAAAAATGGATTGCACGGTGTCGGTAACATATTCCAGTTTTCTCATCGTTAGACATAAAGTCTATAAATTTCAACATGACTTGATGTGTTATGGAAAACTTCAGGTGCAATCCAAGGGCAATCAATTTCCAACATATTCTCCTCCATAAAAAAGTGCTGAGAAAACAATATAGAGATGAAAGCTCTTCTACATGTACGCTTATGCTCCAATTTATATCTACTGGCATCAGAATGCATCTAAATTTTGCTTACTTAAATAACTATGCCATATGTGGGAGTTGAACCCACAACTGCATGGGGGAGAGACCATGTGCTCTGCCATTTGAGCTAAGACAGTAAATACAATTATAATTTTTTGTTCAAAGAAATTCAAGAGCCAGGTAAAATTTTTTTTGAATAGTGCATGCCGTAAGTGCCTATCATCCAAACAACACACAGACCCCTGGTAGATACATAAGATGTTTAGTAAGAGGATACAACTTGAATGGAGACTAAAATAATATGAAAAAACATTTTCAAAATTGAACAGTTTCCACTTAGTAGCAAAGGATAAAAAAAACTGCATTCCAAGATACTGCAACGTCTCTGATGCACTTTTCTTGTTTTATATATAGTTGCATCACCGACACTCAATTATCACTGCTTGATCATTCTAAAACAACAACTATGTATACTGATATATCAATAAGCATCTATTTGCGAAAGCTACTATGACTTGGCTATAATTATCAATTATCGCTGCTTGGTATTTTAACCTGGCTATTTACTACGATAGAGGTTGAAATACCCTGACTACCGCTAAACACTACGACTGCACTCACATAGCCTCGATATTTACTTGTGACCTATCCAAAAACTTCGATCAGTGGTACTCAAAGTTTGCTTATGATGAACAGAAATGTAAGCTTTTAAGATTAAACGTGTCATCAACATAACCTTGAAAAGTGACCAAACAAACATCTTTCCAAAAGCAAATGCAGCACCATTAACATTTTTTGATAAACAAATGATGGAGCTTACCTTTGCATCCATCCGATTCTTTAATCCGCAAGGCCGTTTGGTCCTACAATCATGCTAGGATCAGCCGACACGGTCTACAGAGTTATCTTCTTTAGTCTGCACAGTAAAGACAACCATAATAAACAATATGTTATTGACAGTGAAATTGCAATATTCATACCATTAGGGGGAACAAAATAGCTATAGAAGAATCGTTAGTTACATGCATGAGTCCGGTTAACAGCATGTTAGAACCAATAAGTGAAAGCAATCATCTTTTCCATATATCCATATATATATATATATAAAACTATAACTTCAAACCAATTACTTATATACAAAGGTTTGATTCTATCAAAATTAAAAAACAATTACTGGAATTTACCTGTAATTGATTTAGTGAAGCAACACTCAAGAGAATAACTGAATTACTTGTGAGATAAAAGAAGTATCTTGGGAAGGAGGAATTCACAAAAGTGGAAACATCACGCTTGCTTCTAAAATCATCTACTTATGGGTTCAAAGATCTTGCAGCCAAAATAAAAGTGACAGTACATATATGATAAAATATCATACCTGTAAGACTATTGATAAAAAAAAAAATTATTTGGATTAGTCATACTTACTGTTTTGGTGGTCATAATCATTAAAATAATTTATTATCCTTGATTACATTAGACATTTGGAATTTTGCGTTTTCCACAATTTTTTCGTTCTCATTAATCATTAAAATAGAGAATTTTTATTTATTACAGAACTTGTACAAACCTGCCATTGTTCTTAATCGCAATCCCGCCGGTCGATATAAGGACTGCAGCAAAGGACTGAAGCTAGGAAGGCTAATCAATTTGGTTCCGTTATTCCTTCCATATCCTCTATGCAACACTGGGTTTCATCTCTTTCCTATCTCCACCTGAGAAAAAGAGAGTTACTTTTCACTGGATTTTAGTCCATGGTTGTATCCGACTTTCATGCGACTATCGTGTACGCTCCATGGTGTTAGTGTACCTTCCAATCGTCTCCCATGAATGGACCATTGCGAGTTGTTTTGGTAGGCGTAATTACTGACCAAAATAGTTGAAGACCGGAAGTGCAAAAGCATAAAAAAAAACAACAACAATTGGAGACCTTAGCAAGTGAAAATAAATGGTAAATTCTCTAAAATCATATCATTATTGTTCATATATTGATTATTAGGTATATGACAGTATCATATATCTTGAGTGCGACATAATCAAAGTGACTTACTGTCGAAAAACAACAGTTCAATAGTGGTGGTATTATTTCAGTTTCCATCTGGATTGAGCTGTAATAAATCTCATGATGTTCTGGACACCTAAGAAAATTAATTATATACTCAAAAAATTACCATGGTTTACAGTTTGAATTGAATAACATAAAAGATGTCATAAAAAAATGGGATGGAGAGGAAATCACACTTACAGTCAGCACCCATGTGGCATTTTCATTTTCACGGTGATTAGAGACGGAATGTCATTGGCGTCGGGCAGTTGTATGGTCTGAAGTTACAACGGCCTCAAGCTTGAGCTTATTGAAGTATGAAAATATCTCTGGGCATCCCATCCCAGGGAACCATACCTACAGGGAAGCTGGTTTTGACCACATTTTCCAATGCTAAACACACCTAATATCACCAAGCTCTTTCCTACAAATAAGAGAAATGAGAAAGAGAATACCCAAGGCGCATTTGCACCAATTATAGCAGTCAGATCATCTCCAGTTGCTCTAGAAACATAAGAAAGCGAACTTTTTCACACAATATCAAATTCAAACGCAATTCAAAGAACTTGGATACAGTAAATTTTGACCGGAGAAAGTTTTAAATACTATACTAATAATCATGTCAATGGCATTAGATGAAATCTTGATAACCATGAGTTCCACCGATGTCAATAACGTAATCAGAAACAACATGACTGAAACTTGAAGTTATTAGGCATATTGCCAGAGGATGGAAACATAAATCTCTGGTAAGCAAAGAGCACATGTCAATTAGTATTATGTTCAGGTATTATTTTAGGTACCATCAAGTTGTAAGATATGATTACATTATAAAAGATCAAAATCACCAGGTGTAATATAAGCTATATTACCATCAACAAAGACCTTCCAGTTCCTATCAAAAAGATCAAAATCAGTAAATAAATTTGTCCAACTATTTTATTTGTTTCTTCATCAAACTCCGATTAGAAATTGATCTTTACAAACCTTGACTTATTGTCACACCAAAATATTTGATACCCAAAGAAGAAAAATTAGCAGAAGAGATTAATCAGAATGATTTAGTAACCTCATCATTGAGAACCAAAACCCGTCACTGCTCATACAATATACACATCTGACAAAATCAATAACCAAACCCAAAACTGATTCAGGGAATTCATCAAACACTTAAACCACATGCAGTTTAAAAAATTTAAAGCTTCAAGAACAAATAAACTTCATTGATTCAATACAAAATACCGCATGTATCCATCACCAACGACATAAATCCCAATCAAATATCACCAAGAAAATTCCAAAAATCACTAAAATCAAAATCAGGTGATATGGAAAAAGAGTAGAAGAAACAAACCGGTAAAATTCTACTTTGTGATTCAACATCAACCCCTGTGGTGAAATAAGATAAACAATCAAAACAAAAGAAACCAAACAGACAAAAAAGAACGAATTATAGGTTAGGGTTCGAGGAGTACCAAACAAAAGAAACTGAATTTAGCCTGTGAACAACATATTTTAGTGTTACAATACCTTTTTTTATTTAGATAATCAGTGATATAACCGAGATAAACTAAAGAATCGAAGGGGTGGTCGAATCCAATTCACCACTAACATAAACTAAAGATGACATGGTATCAATAAATAGGTGACGGGAAAGAAATTGGTGGCAAGGTTGAAGAGAAAATAGGAGGAAAAAGGTTTCTCTATCGGGTTTCAGTCTCTGCTCGTGGTTTTGAGAAAACAGAATTACCTCGAATCCGATCTCGGCCACAGGATCTCATCTAGACGTTCGAGATTATGTTATCCCACTTCGACCAACTTAACAGCGTCGTGAGTCTTTCCTAGCCGTCCAAGTCAAAGCTCCATCCAGACGCTATGGACCGCCGGATGACCCTCCCGACTCAATCCTGTCCACTCTTTGACTATTTGATCAAGGAGACAAAGACCACCTTTTTTTATAACAGTGATAAGTGGTGTTGGGATAATAATAAAAAAATAAATAATACGGCACACTTTCCAATTTCATGCTAAATGATAAAAAAAGTGAAGCTAGCTTTCTCACTGAGGTACATAAATAGATAGAATAGATAAGAGTGAAGTAAGAAATGCTACTAAAGCAACTCTTAATTTTTAGTGATGAAACTGGAGTCTTGCAGATTAGCTGACAACTCCACTAAATCGAAAGTGTAGGGACTACTAAAGCAATTTACTATACCCCACACTGTTACAACACAAATGCTAAGGTTTTATATGGCATCTAACACCGAACTAAATACACACACAAAGGCTATCTATGTTAGGGTCATTCTGAAATTATAACGTAAACCTAGCAAAGAATTCTAGAAGTCCCACAGTCAATCATGTGTGCAGAGATACCCGTAGATAGCATTAATTTATATCCAAGAGAGGAGTACAGAATATTTGATGTGTCATGAGGTAATCATAGATGTTGGAGCCGCTAGCTAAAATGAAAATACATAATGAGTCATGTGACAATCAAGACAGAAAAAAAGACTCATACCGAGCAATGAACAATGTAGTAAATCAGTAATTAGTCTAATGACTAAATACACTCATTATTGAGCAACTTTAATTAAAGAATATGCTGGAGGTTTAACCATAGAAAGGACATAAAAATATTCTGGGTATTCAGATAAGAAAATGTTAAATTTAATGTTACTCTTACCATTTATCAGTGGTCTCAGTTGCCCATGGTTTCAGAGATTTCCTATATCAAGTTAGACGAAGCAAATTTTTAATTCAATAATGACCCAATTTGTATTTGCAGAAACAAACTCGATAAATGAAGCAACAAAAACAGAATTGCCATTTACTTATTCATTTTGAAAAATGAATTACAAATTAATACTGAAGCGCATTAACACATACCTTCAAACTGATGCTCACCTTTGTGCACATTACACTACGAACGGTTTTGCATTCCATCATTAAACATTGAACATGAAAGATCCTGAACTACATATATGAAATCCTAAGCATTTATCATATTGTAGTCAACGAACGTAAAAATGAAAAAAGTGACACAACAACTAAATATCCCGATTAGAATGAAATACACAGATCAATAACATCACTTGAATAATCTTGTGAATGAGAGAGGCCTCCAAAGAATCAAGCCAAACAACGTAATCAATAAGAAAAAGCGAGAAAATATCGGATAAAGCAACATACTAAATGCGGAAATCTTATCTCATATCTTTTCCTTTTATCATCCGACTTTTATTGGTTAACATACAAACCTCACATGATTGAAGTATTGTGATAGGTGGTGGTGAATTTAATGGATGAGTTATAGCAGGTAAGGAAACAAATGCCTTATCAGCATACTAAATGTGGTTTCTTTCTCATCCGACTAACATAAAAACCTCCTGGTGGTGATTTTAATGGAGAAGTTATAGCATGTAAGAAACCAAAATGTGCATCTCCAACCTTAATTATTGTTGCTAGAAGAATTTTAGCACTTGCTCTTCTTGAAGATCAATCAAATACCTTTGTTGCTCTTGTTTCTCAATACTGTGTTCATCTCTACTCATTTAGATTTTTTTATCGCTCATATTTGTTTCATCTCGTACCGAGTCACCAACGTCGAGATGTTTCTGGCACGCGTAAAATTACTGTGTAGCTGCCAGAAGAAACCACGGATCTTTAGAGTAAGAATATTGTCGACCCTGATATTTTACTGTAGAGCTGTTGTAGCCGCTATGTCTACGACGAAGTGGATGGTATGATCTAATCGACCATTACTTCTTGGACTTTGTAATCTTTTCTTATTGAATGTCGTTTTTTTAATGAATTTATAAAGATGTTGTTCTACTCATGCCCGAAACAATGGAGCCTGAAGCCATAAAGTTAAAGATTGTAGAGAATGATTCACTAAGCTAAATAATAACATCATTGGTACCTTAATAAGGTCTCAAAGACTTGAACCAAGGATTTCAATTGCTAAATACATCTTTACCCCATCACTCCTTAGCTTCGCACATGTGATGGACACTAAGTTGTCTTCACCCTGGCAACTTCTGCTAACCCCAGTGACCAAAAAGTTTGAGAGAACATGGTTAACAATAGTAGCCATGGTAAGAAAACTCAGTTGAAAACATACATCGAGATCAACATGATTGAATCTGGAAAACCCTACGAACAATGCGAAATAATAACACAGTCAATTCATACCCGAATACAAATTTCTTTATACAAAAACACTGTCACTTAGATAAGCTACCTGTATTATGCAGCAACCATGTAACAAACTAATCGCAAAAGGTGTATAACTCAAGAAGAAAAAAACAGTATTTATCCCACCACCCTGCACCCAGTGTCCAAGAAACATACCATTTCTTTTGGACAATTTATCTTTCACATGTAACTAAACAACTATCTACCCATGAAATCCTCTCATCTTCTGGTAAGTTACTGTTATTTAACATTAAATGAAAACGCTTAGAAAACATTCATTTAGTCCTATTTTATAAAATATTGACCTTGATTTTTTTTTTTTAAGTGATGATTGAGAGGGCCGTTTGTGCTCTTATGGACAAATTATAGTAACCGATAGATCTACGCAGATCCGAGTATACCAATGTAAGTCGAATTCAATACAATTAATGACACTTATTAAGAGTAAATGATTCATAAGCATAAAAAGATAGCGAGAATAGAGTTTACTTAATCCCCTACTTCAAGCACGCATATTACCCCAACAATTTAATCCGAGTCTATAATGTATATAATGCAGAAATCCTTACTCCACCATACCAAATAATGAAGCAATAAATACCAATATTCAAACCAATTCTATGATTATTAACAAAATTCAGAATGTGATGAACATGAACTTACCCTATACTCCTCAAGTTCTACAGTTTGGATAAGCTCCTCAAGAAACATGATAACTTTTGGTTGCCTGTAGGAAAGCTGATCCTTGAGATGGAATCTCACCATTGCAATTGAAATTCTCTTGCAAGTTGCACCAAACCTAAAAAAGAAACAGAGAGATGAAACTTAAATTATTAAATGATCGGTTGTTTTCCAATGTATCAAATACATGAACGACGATTTATTTCTATTGATGATAGAGATTTAGGTAGACTCCAACCTTTATAACAATGTCACAAATTTATAAGGTTTCCAAAGTCTAGAGACCGCAGTTTAAAGTAGTAGATCTATACAACTATGCCCATTAACAGGATTGCATAAAAATTCAGATAAACACTATCCAGTAGATAAAAGACATAGACTGTATAAGACTCAACATCATTTTCATGGTTCAACTGATATCAGATATGACTACGACTTGCAAAAACAATTATGTTTTTTAACGGATTTATTCTTACAAAATGGCTTATAAGAGATATGACTATAACTTGCAAAAAGAATTACGCTTTTTAAGGGATATATTCTTGCAAAATGGCTTATTAGAGGTTAGTAGAAACTCAACTGAAACTGCTATAGATATGACTACATTCGATAATGTCTCCACACATTGGAGTAGCCTATGTCATCTGGTTTTCTAGAAGATGGAATTAGAGAAAGTGCAGCGAAGTAAAAGAACGAAAAAAAAATTCAGACCCATCAGGAGTTTGTCATTATGCATCCTTATGCTCCTGAAATATAAAATTGGAATAAAACCTTAGTCTAGTTTCAAGGGATAACTGCCTTTCCTGGATATAAGCTATCAAAAGCGAAATCTACTTCCTCTTCTCGTACATTCCATCGCACATCCCTGCATCGAAGGAGAAAAACAACCCAATTCAGCCGAAAGACCCATGCTTATTATGATAAATAATGTACAACCTAAAATTAACAATAAAATTGATCTTTCTTCGTAATTTAACAAATCCATGTGTACCCTGCACTGTTATCATAGTTCGTCTTTAACTTCTTTTGTCCTACTTCGGTCCTAAGGTGGAACTGTAATACCACAATAATTTGAACAGGTTTAGCACCAGTAGCTACCACCTATGAACATCTAAAAAGGTAGCAGCAGACACAAAAGCTGCATATCTTTGATCTTGAAATAATGCAAGGAAGTGGCATATTATACTTATCATCCCACTACAAAAATCAAAAGAAGCAAAAAATAAAAAAAAAATCAAAAAAAATTACAGATAAAATTTTTAGGGTTTGTACATGTTTACCTTCTTGTTTTTGCCTCTGCATCGTATTCCTGATTAAATTTAGCCTACTAAATTTCCTGCAAACATAAATCGCAAGAATAAAAACGGAGAAGCAGGAAGTCTCTTCGAGAGAGGAGAAGGATCATAGTGGCAGAAAAAGAAAGAGGGTATGAATCAGATTAACTCCAGATAAACGAAAAGATAATTTAGGGCTCTAGCTGGTCCATAAAAGTCATTCCCCTTAACATAGGGTATCATTCACAGCCGTCCAAATCATAGCTCGATCAGGATGATTCCGACCGCCGGATCAGGGTCACCGTCAAATCCTGTCCGTCTAATGACTCTCAAATATCAAAGTCAAAGACCACCTGTAGAAAATCTAATATCAAAGACTTAATGAAACACACAGAAACTAAACTCAAACAAGCTTCTCTTAATTGATGTGTTTCGACTCATGGCTCAACAACCTATTTATAAGAGTAACAAACTTGACTCTCAAGAAAAACAACTTTCCTAACATAAACAAACTCTAACAAGAAACTTCTAGACAATTCTTCACGTAAACAAACTCTTAAAACAAGTAATACTTGCAACCCAAGCAAACTTCTAAATACCGTACCATGGATCAACAACTCTTGTTAATCCATTCACTTCATGTCAACTGCGCCAGTTGACTCAACCATATTGGATCAACTCTCATAGTTGATCCATACTGACTTCTTCACATTGGATCAACAACACATGTTGATCCACTCTGACTGAATCAACTATCTTGGTTTATTCTTCAACATCCTCCCTTAAACCAAGATACTCTTTGCTAATCATACCAAGCTTTCCACGCAAGTAAATGAAAGTGTTAGACTTCAAGGACTTGGTGAAAATGTCTGCAACCTGTTCTTTGCTTTCAACAAACTCCATAGCAACTTCCTTGTTACTGACTAGCTCTCTAATGTAATGATACTTAATATCAATGTGTTTGCTTCTCCCATGAAACACAGGGTTCTTAGTTAGTGATATTGTCGACTTATTATCACAAACTATTGTTGTTGGTGTCTTCTGTTCTTGAAACAAAGACTTCAACATCATTCTTAACCATACAACTTGTGTAGCACAGTTGCTAGCAGCTATATACTCATCTTCTGTTGTAGATAATGCAACAACTTGTTGCTTCTTAGATGACCAAGAGAAAAATCCAGTTCCCAACTGAAATCCATAACCTGATGTACTTTTTCTTCCTTCTGTATCTCCACCCCAATCACTATCAGTGAAACCAACCAGCTTTGGATCTTATGAGATAGTATAAAGTATTCCCATGCTTGTTGTTCCTTTTACATACTTCAGAATACGTTTTGCAGCTTGTAAATGTGATTGTCTAGGAGCTTCCATGAACCTACTAACCAAACCAACTGCATACATGATGTCAGGTCTTGTAGCAGTCAAATATCTTAAACATCCAACAAGACCTTTAAAATCTGTTGAATTCACAAGCTCTCCTGATCCATCTTTTGTCAACTTCAATCTTTCTTCTACTGGTGTTAAGATTGGATTACAATTATCCATTTTGAAACGCTTCAAAATTCCTTCAGCATACCTTTGTTGATTAATAAAAATTCCTCTTTCAGTTTGTTGTACTTCAATACCAAGAAAATATGACATCAAACCAAGATCTGTCATCTCAAACTCCTTCACCATATCCTCCCTGAATTCATTGATCATCTCAGTACTATTTCCAGTAAATATGAGATCATCCACATACAGACACACTATGATATGATTTCCAGCACCATCATCTTTCAAATACAAAGTATGCTCATGTGGACATCTTGTAAAACCTTTCTTGAGAAAATAAGAATCTATTCTTGTATACCATGCTCTTGGTGCTTGTTTCAAACCATACAAAGCTTTGTTTAGCTTGTATACTTCATTCTCTTTCCCCTCCATAATGTACCCAGCTGGTTGCTCTACATAAACTTCTTCTTCCAAAACTCCATTCAAGAATGCTGACTTCACATCCATCTGAAATATCTTCCATTGCTTTTGTGCAGCTAAAGCAATGATCATTCTTACTGTATCAAGTCTTGCAACTGGTGCAAACACTTCTGAATAATAAACTCCTTGTCTTTGTCTATAACCCTTAGCAACTAACCTTGCTTTCTTTCTCTCTATTTCACCATTTGACTTATATTTTGTTTTATAAACCCACTTAACACCAATGGGTTTCTTTCCTGGTGGAAGTTTTGTTAATTCCCATGTGTCATTCTTCTCAATTGACTTCAGTTCTTCATTCATGGCTTGAATCCAACCTTGTTCTTTAGATGCTTCTTCATAAGCTACAGGATCACAATCTCCAAATAATGCAAAGTTCACAACATCATCATCATCTTCATCATCTCTTGTTAAAACATAATCATTCAACCTAGCAGGTATGACATATTTTCTTCTTGGTCTTGTAGTTTCTTGTTGTTGTACTACTTCTGTTCTTGCTTCTTCATGTTGTTCTTCCACATTGTCTTGAGCTTGCACTTCTTCTTCAACTACAATTGGAACTGTTCTGACAGCAGCAGGTGGATCAACATTTCTAGTTGATCCAATATCATGTGGATCAACATCCCTTGTTGATCCATTGTTATGAGGATCAACACTTGTTGTTGATCCATTATTCCAATTCCATTGTGAATCTTCATCAAATATAACATCTATACTTATAACTATCTTTATAGTTTCTGGATTATATAGCTTGTATCCTTTAGTCACTGAACTGTAACCAACAAGAATACATTTTTCACTCTTATCATCTAGCTTCTTTCTCAATTCTTTTGGCACATGTGCATATGCAATGCACCCAAAAATTCTCAGATGTCTTACACTTGGTCTTACTCCTCTCCATGCTTCTTCTAGTGTTTTGTTGTTCAAACTATTTGTAGGACATCTGTTGAGTAAATACACAACTGTATCAACTGCATAACCCCAAAAACTTTTTGGTAAATCTTTTGTTCTTCTTATTGTTCTTGCCATCTCCATGATGGTTCTATTCTTCCTCTCTGCAACTCCATTTTGTTGTGGTGTATATCTTGATGTTAGCTGATGTTGAATGCCATGCTCTTCCATAAACTTGTCAACAACAATGTACTCAGTTCCTCTATCAGTTCTCAAAATTTTGATACTCTTACCAATTTGTTTCTCAGCATAAGCTTTGAAACTTCTAAAAGCATGAAAAGCATCATTCTTTTGTTTAAGCAAATATACCCATGCTTTCCTACTAAAATCATCAATGAAAGTTATGAAATAGTTATTACCTCCATGTGAAGTTACTTCAATAGGACCACACAGATCACTATGGACAATCTCCAATTGTTGATCAGCTCTTCTGGCTTTGTTGACTGGGAATGGATCTCTGTGCTGCTTGCCAAAGATGCAATTTTCACATCTTGATTCTGTAAGTTCAATGAAAGGTAATCCAGATATCATCTCTTTCTTTTCTAAGGTTAGTAAACTGTTGAAGTTCACATGCCCCATTCTCTTGTGCCACAACCAAGCATCATTATGAACATGACTACTATAACATCTTTCCTTTTGATACTGAATATTCAAAGGAAACAATCTATTCTTAGTCATCTGCACTCTTGTAATAAGTCTTCTAAAACGATCTCGAATTTTGCAAACACCATTGAAGATGCAAACCTGGTACATAAAAGACATCCATAATATATGTTTTTGCACCATTCTTCAGAACTATTCCAATTCTTCCTTTTCCCATAACTGGAATTGTAGAATTGTTTCTAAACTTCACAGTTGAACGCACTGATTCATCAAGATTATCAAACAAATCTTTTCTTCCACACATATGATTACTGCAACCTGTATCTAGATACCACTTATGTTGAGGCTGTTCTTCAGGTGTATGACAAGCCAACAACATATTTTCAGCTTTCTTTTCTTCTTCATCTTCTTCTTGACTTTCTGCTATATTTGCTTTGACATTTGCTTTGTAGTTATTAGCAACTGTCTTTCTTGGTTTTGAACACTCAGTAGCAATATGTCCAAAGTCTCCACAGTTATAACATTGTATTTTTGATTTATCATATGGCTTCCTGTAATTTCCATTATTTGATCTTCCTCCATTATTGTATCCTCCTTGAGAACCTCCAGCATTAGATTTTCCTTGATTACTTCTCCAACTAACTTGACTCTGAAGTGCTTCTTCAACTTGTTTTGCAGCTGCTGTTTTCTCCAACAATCTTTGTTCATAAGCTTGTAATGAACCCAATAACTCATTAAGAGTCATGGTTGCAACTGTGTTGCATTCTTCTATAGCAGTAACCTTTGATTCAAACTTCTCAGGCAAGCTTCTTAAAATCTTCTCTACAACAGTTGAATCTTCTCTTGACGCCATTGGCCTTCATCTCATTAACAATATTCGGTGTTTTTGAGAAAAACTCAAATTGTTTCATTGTCTCCATCTCAGAGAGTTCATATTTTCTTTTCAAGGTTTGTAATCTAACCTTCTTAACTTTTTCGTAACTCGTGTAGTAGCTTATTAAACCATCCCATGCTCTTTTCACATCTTTAATGTAGATAACTCTATCCATGAGAGATTCATGAATACCTTGATGAAGAATGTATGTAGCTTTGGAATTCTTCTTTCATTTTCGTTAACACGAGTTTGCGCAGACTCCTTCAAGTACAACTCCTTCGCCTTTGGTTCTACATAACCATCTTTCACAATATCCCATACCTCTTGGAATATGAAAATATTCTCCATCTGCAACCTCCAGTGTTCAAAGTTTTTACCTTCAAACACCGGAACCTTAATTGAACTTAAACTTGTCATCTTCTTTAAATCAACAACTCATACCCACATCCCTAGAACTCGATTCAAAGGTGCTCGATACCAGATGTAGAAAATCTGATATCAAAGACTTAATGAAACACACAGAAACTAAACTCAAACAAGCTTCTCTTAATTGATGTGTTTCGACTCATGGCTCAACAGCCTATTTGTAAGAGTAACAAACTTGACTCTCAAGAAAAACAACTTTCCTAACATAAACAAACTCTAACAAGAAACTTCTAGACAATTCTTCACGTAAACAAACTCTTAAAACAAGTAATACTTGCAACCCAAGCAAACTTCTAAATACCGTACCATGGATCAACAAGAGTTGTTGATCCATTCACTTCATGTCAACTGCGCCAGTTGACTCAACCATATTGGATCAACTCTCATAGTTGATCCATACTGACTTCTTCACATTGGATCAACAACACATGTTGATCCACTCTGACTGAATCAACTATCTTGGTTTATTCTTCAACACCACCTTTTTTTTTTATTACCCGGATTATACAAATCTTTTTGGCGTTGAATATCCTTTTAGATGCTACATTATATCGCGTTGAATATCCTTTTAGATGCTACATTATATCGAAACAAATTAAAGTGATAGGAATCTAAGCGGAAACTCGACAGAACAGACGCGAAACAAGCTACTTTGTAGATAATGTCATCATTTGGAAGTCCTTATTGCATGTGAATTCTGCCAATTTTGTTACTAACTAAAACGAAAGTTCTTTTGATGCAGATGGATACAGAGTTCTGTTTAACAGCCAAAGATATAGTGAAGAACTTAAAGGCAACATTTCGTCAATTCAGAAGCGTTCATGCTGCTAGTTGAATAGGCTTTTTTTCTTTTTTGGTTTTGAATATATGGAAGCCATTTGAATGAATATTTCAAAATTATCAAAACCGGGCAAAATAAGGTTTAAAAATTCAACATGTGTTTGTGACGTCTCCGTCCCAGATGCAAATCACGACAAAATAAATTTGCTCTCTCTAACTCAGATGTTTGTCGTATTGACAAGTTAGGTGACATGAGCACGTGTATATATGTAGACGGGCCAGAGTGCCTGACAACCAAAGATCTCTCAAGTTCGTTTCTGAGTAGTCCGATACCATGTCTCTCAAGTTCGTTTCTACTTAGGTGACATGACAATCAACTACCACAATATTGAAAGGAAGACTTACTATAAAATTCCAAAGCAAGCTTTTGGTTTTTGGTTTGTGTCATCACTTTGTATGCTAGAGGTTTCCTTGATCTTGTACTAGATTCTTTCTTTTCCTTTTTAAGGGTGCTCCAATCCTCTTACGTTCTTTCTTTCGATCAATATACTTCTTCCTTTTAGTTTATTTTGCTTGAAGATCCATTTTACAAAGTAGGTTCAACACGAAAATCATGTTAACCATTTTAACACCCTTCTTAATGACGGACACGAAATGATTTTCCAGTTTAAACATTTTAATGTACAAGGAGCATTCTTTTGAAAGAAAATCTTAATAATAAATAAATGAATGGACTCAGAGAAATGGCGACCAGAGAAACGGAAACAATTCAGGATCCTTCTTCTACAGTTGCACTCATTTGCTAATTCCTGTCCCTTCTCCTACAAACCTGGTTGTAACCTTAATTTGCTCGCGCGGTGCAACGCTTACAGCCTTACACGCCGACACTTGCCTTTTGGGCCCAAAGGTCCCGATTGATAAATCCATTTATATTGTTAAACTTTGAGCCCAAATTTACACTGCATTGCCCTGCACTCTCTAAGTTCCATAATGTATGTAGTACTTATAAAAACATAAAAATTCAAACCTGATTCTTGCACAGAGAAGTCTTGCTTTCAGTGCATGCTTATAGATATCTCACTGCGTAAGAAATTGCTTGAACTGAATTTACTACAGTGTGATCGATATAGGACTTTTACCTTGAATTCTTGGTTAGAACAAGATCCACCTGATATGACTTCTTGACTTGATGTAACAATGTTGGTTGTTACTGGCAATTTGTTTTGGGCTCTTTTTTATTTGATTTAAGATTGTAATCTCTATCGTACTTGCGGTATCGGTGCTGCATCCGTACTAGGTTATCCGTGGATCAAGTCTTCGAGCAATTTATACCTATGATCATTGTACTATGCCGACGAGTTGTCCACTCCAAAGATTCACAACAAGTGGTTAAAGACAGCAACATCAATATCCTAGCCAGCAGCGTGATAGCAAACACAGGATGTTTCGATCTTACTAATTCTGGACCTGGTGTCCTTTATGTTGATAAAAGTGCTTCTTTGATTTTTGATTCAGCCTACGTCGAGATACTCCACGATGGGAAACATACTTAACAGCATGTTACGCGGTTGCCTTTTCTATTACGTCCAAAAGTTCCATCGAATAATAATAATTGTGACGATTTTATGTTGTCTGGTTTGGACATATCTCAGTAGACCAATCAGTTTTATCTTCAAAACTATTTTTCTCATGTTAGCGGGAATGCATTACCAAAATCATCAACTTCGGAAGTTTCTTCTTCTTCTTCAACATCTTCCCCTCGGAATATTCAGCGAGAGTTCTCCGCCATACACAGCCGCACACACTGAACTAAATCAACAACTTGGCTAACTTAACTCCGATGTTTTTCCTATTGGGGAGTTATGTAGACATGCCAGCCAGAGTACCCGACATGGGATCCCTTCATGTTCTTCTGGTTATATAAATCTTCGAAGATATTTTTTTAATTTTCTGGTTTTTTTCTTCTTTGGATCGGTAAATTAAATGTTTATTGAAAGGCAAGGAAAAGTACATAACATGATATATGAACTCTAACGAGTACCGACCAAAAAAGAAAGGGAAGACTGAAACACAGCAACCCTGAAACCAAAGAGAACAACCACTGTCGCAACAGCGTATCCGACCAGCCAAAAAAAAAACAATGATGGAAGAGAAAAACTAGCATACGCATTTCCATCATGCACTTTGAGCTCTTTATGGTAAAAGTATTATATTTTCTGTTTTCAGTTTTGGGTCCTCTATATTTGGTGTGCCTTCATGCCGCGTAGTAGATCATACTAAATAGAATCTTTTCTATATAATAAAAATTGTCGTGTTTTTAGTATTATTTATAGAGAATAGATAAGATTATCATATTTGACGTCACTTATCTTGTTGAATTAGATTTTGTGCCCGTGCTACGCACCGGGCGAACCCAAAAGCTACATTTTTTTTTTTATTATTTTAACTATATTTTTGGTTTGGTGTGATGTGGCTTCGCCTCGCCCCCATCGTGCATTTTTGTTTGGTGTCGTGGGGTTTCGCATTACCCCGTCGCTTAGGATTTTTGATTTGGTGTCGCTCGGCTTCGCCTCGCCCTGTCCCAATGCATGTTTATTTGTTGTGGCGAGGCCTCGCCGTCCCAATGCATGCTTAGGATTTTTGATTTGGTGTGGCAAGGCGAAGACGAAGTCGACCCCGTCCCAATGCATGTTTAGGATTTTTTATTTGGCGTGACTCAATTTCCAAATCTAAGTCTTCAAGCCCATGAGAAAAACTTACACAAAATTCTGTATTTTTTGGTTGCCTAGAAAATCTCTAGGATCACCAAAATCCACCCGGAAAAGCTACCTAGATTCTGTCGCCGTCGATAAAATATTCCTTCATGGCACCGTTATAATTAATGGTCAAACTAACGGTCGTCGATGGTCAACTGGATCAAAGAAGAGGGATTCAGTCAGCTTAATCATCTGTCTGGGTCTTACTCAGCTTGGATCACTGAGTTAGGGTGGCGAGTCACTGAGTTGACTCATCAGAAGGGAGATTCAGACACAGTCTCATCTGTTTCAAGGAAATTCCATGCTATATTCCGGCCTATTTTCACTTCATTTCCCTGCACAATTTGTCATACATTCGTCTCCTAGCATACATCTAGAGAATAAGAGTTACAAGAAATAATATACATACGCAATTTGCAGCAAAGAGACGAATTGACGTATCTTTTCTTTTATAAAAATAGTCCATGCAGTGTCAGTAAGCCAATTAAAATTAAAACTATTCAAGATATAATGGTATTTAGCTTCCTGGGTATTTATGGTTCTAAACCAAGGTGCTCCCAACAGCAACATAAAAAACAGACGTACAAATACTTCTCATTTCAGTTAGGGCTGATCTTACTTTTTTTCTGCACGCACGTCAGCAGTTCACTGTGTGTACTAATTTTCAGCTCCATCTGGTATAAATATAATAGAACAGTATAATACTTAATGGAGCCATTAATCAAATAATCAACACCCCAGAAAATGATCTGGTGTTCTGCACTGGTATATAATAAGTTTAAGCGATCACTATCAGTTAAAAAGTGGATTCCTGGTGTAATTCACAAAATTGATTCAGTTGCTGGTTTGCGATCACAACTAATCTCCTCCCCCTAGGAGCTGGTTTGCAATCACAACAACCTGCATATTCAAAAAATATGACATTTAGAAAATACATTGAGAATTAGTTAATCAGTGGGTTTGTTGGTGGTGGAAATTTCTTAGGTATCTGTATTTCTGACCTTTTCAAAGTCAACTAAACGGATGTTGGGGCACCCGTATCTACAACATTTTCCCCGCCCTCGGGAAATAACCCATTGGTGGCTGCATGCAGTCCACCAATGTCCTCCAGACAGGTCTTAGTCCTTGCGATCACAAAATGAAATTTTTGACTCTTTAAATGATTCAACTCCGTCATGCTCCCGGTGATGTATACAAACCCACATGTAACACTTTCAAGTAACTCTTCATCCTAAACATCATGCTCTACTTCATCCAGTAGTTTTTAATGGCCCCAAAGGAGCTGCACATGAAGAACGATAACAGTTAAGAATATTAATTCAAGTCGTGCAGTAATAAATTTGCTAGGGCTCATAAAGCTGATCAAACATTTGACATTTTCCTTCCCCTAGAAACAGAATCTGAATAGAGAATCCGTAGGGATCATTCCTCAAAAGTACCTAGTGAAAAGTTCAGCTAAGCAATTCATGCTGAAAAATGACATAATGTCCAACGGGAGCAGCCAAAAACATCTTAAGCTTCAACTTACCAATAATACTCATCGTATATCTTTCCATTTATCCATAACACTAATCTTGTATCTTTACAAAACATGAATCAATTTTAATCAACTAATATAGATAACAAAGAAGAAGAAAAAATCAGAAAAAAGATATGAAAACAAAAAAACTGTCTCTAACACAAAATCCAGTTCAATAATAGCCCGCTAACCCATGACAGAATTGCATATACTCTGTCATATTTCATTTACCCAGAAAGACTAAAAGTCATTTACGCAGAAAGACTGAAAGCCACCCTAATCAAGCACCTCAAATGAACGAAAATAATATGCAGGTTCAATAATAGCCCACTAACCCATGACAAAATTGCATATACTCTGTCATATTTCATTTACCCAGAAAGACTGAAAGTCATTTACGCAGAAAGACTGAAAGCCACCCTAATCAAGCACCTCAAATGAACGATGCAGGTTCAAATAATTAGCAAGGTGTATTTATCACTGAATTTCAGAATATTCAATCAAGTCTATAATGTGCGACACCATGTAGGAATAAGAAGGATTAATCTGTAGAGATGAATAACATTTTTCAAACAATTGACTATGATTAAGAAATCTGCATATACTCTAAATTTCGACAAAAGAAGCATGATTACTTAATGAATAAAATGAATTCAAAACTACCCTATAAAAATGAAAACTCCAAATATTTTAGCCAGATTCAATAAATGTATATATGTATCGGTTTCAATAATTATGAAATCGGTTAAAGTACGCCACCATGATTGTTTCTCATACATACATATTTTAGTGGGATGCATTTGGAGTTTCATTTTATCCTTCAAGTCTATATGTGATCTAATAAAAAGGAAACTTACATTATACTCTTCATCAAGAATGACAAACTCTTGTGCTTAGCAACATGATTGCAAAGAACAGAACGCACACAAAATTTTATTATAGATTAGTCTTGGGAACAATGGAAGTTCCAGCATTAATAAATGAAACTAATCGATACAAAGCACCGCACCAAAATAACAAATATGTATCTTCGTAAGAACCTTGCAACTGCTTCTAATATGTTGCGGACATGGTACCTAACAAAATAGCATTTTTATATGGCTAATCTGATTAGTGAAGTGATTAATTGAAATACCTTAGCGCAGGCATGTCGAGCCTTATTCCAATTAATATCACAGTATGGTTGCATATGAATTTCATCTCTCTGTGATCGGCGCAACAAAGGCTCTATTGTAACTAATCCTGGCGTTATGTGATGTGCGAAGCAATTTTGCTCATAGAGCAACATCTACATCTTATCTATTTGGATCTTATTTCTTTTACAAATAGTGCTTGATAGTTCAGTTGGTCAGGTATTTAGTAAAATCTTTCATTCAAGCATTTAAACAAACACTTCGAAAGCAATGTAGGTAAAATCAAAACTGTAAGCATAAAGACCTCGACAATTTATACTTACAATTCTAAAAAATGGGATGGGACTCACTCTAGGTAATAAGAGATCAACACTCTTCTGAAATTTTTGTATCTCTCGAAGTGCTTGAATTCCTGGTTTATGTCTATATGGCCTCTTCTCAGCCGCCTGCATCAAATACTTCAGATTCCCTCTCATCTTCCTCAATTTAATGAAGAATCACTCCCCCTTGAATTGCTCATGCATTCGATCCCCAGCTTGAACAGCACCATCCATAACAGAATCATCCATTTGAAAAGGTTGGGTTAGTGTGGGCAGTGATTATGGATTGATCGAGTTGATTCGGAGGTGATGAATAATTTTCTTCTCTAGCTCTTTTAGTTTTTCATTCGGAGGCAGAGAAGAATGATAGGTTTCTTGCAGAAGAATAACTCAACAGAAAGAGAACACAGAGAGGAAGAGGTGCGGCAGACGATTAGGGTTGTAAAGACTCGGTAAGAATCCTTTTTTTTTTTTGTTTTTTTGTTTTTTTTTTTCCGTAAGAAAACAGAGATGTTTTTT